>JAIKVB010001489.1:0-12604 GCA_024679045.1 Phytophthora brassicae
AGGTCGTCGCTGCTGCCAAGAAGAAAGATGAAGATCGGGTCCCAGCCAGCATGATTTTTGCGTTGGCGAGATACACACGTCTACGTGTTTTTGATGGATGCTTCGACGTTCGTGTCGATGCTGCTGCCATAATCGTGGAAGTTCCAGTCGGCTTTTGCGTCACTTTTTCGTGGAGATCTGGTGCACAGTGGTGATGAGTTCGTCCGTGAAAACCATCGTAGCCACTGCTATTTGTCTTACCCACGGCTCAAGTGGAAACCGCATATAGTGAGCAGCGTATGCCTCCCCACAAAACCTGTAAGCACTGTGGTTTCAAGTCGTACACATTGTCGCTACTGCTCAAAGAATCCTGATGTTGCCAAGACTCACAAGATACGTCGTCTTACAGATAACACGATGGGCGAGTTCAAGTGCGACGTGTGCGGAAAGGTCTGCACAAAGAGTGCATCGTCCAGGTCGCATGTTTTTCGAGGACACAAGGCGAGTAAGTCAAACTAGCGAGCTTTATTAGCTAACGTAATACAGGTTGGGCACCTTCATCACATTAAACTCTACGTTAAATGTACAAACCATTGTTTAATTCCTGTGGTGTAGTGAACGCGAGATTCGGTTAAGACCTCAACTAGGCCATCATATACTAGGCCAAAACAAGGACTGGTTTAACTGGCGCGTACACATCGCACTTAAGACGACCGGGATGATCGACGACCGGAATGTTGGTAGTCCAGCCGTTGACTCGGAATCTGGTCCGAAGAGTCGGGTTGCTCGTTGAGAGTAAGGGAACACACTGCTGAAGTCCCAGGTTGCTCGATTAGGGCAGACTCGACTGTTCTCGACTGTTCACGCCTGAAACGACTCGACGAAAGGACATAAAGACGCGACTCGACGAAAGGACATAAAGACTCGACTCGAAGAGGCGAGTAGATCACAATTCATTTGATATTTGTATATAGAACTAGGAAACCATTAGAAAGAGCTCTACAGAGCTCTAGAAACAATACAGAGCAGAATATTCCAAGTTCTAACCAAGTGCATACTCCGGTAAGTCCCTGCGTGGACCAGATTATGTCTGCCGTCGTTTCCGAGAGGTATAGCTTGTAGGGAATCGACAAAAAGGCAGCGCCAAGAAGACAAGTCGACCCGGGAGAGGGTGAATTTCGCTTTGTGCGCTCAACTAAATCTTGCTCAACTAAGCAAGTCAGTACGCCGGATAACCGGGTGCCGTGACACTTCAAGTCGAGTAGCCTTTGCTCTCGACGCCCTGTAATAGCGCTCGCGTGCTGCTCCCCACCCGTTGGTGGCAGACACAGGTTTTCCCGGAGATAGTTCGCTCGATTATACTCCGACGACCAAATTTGACTCGCTTAGTCGACTGGTTTCTGCGCAAACGAAACACCGCTGTCCCGGAAGGGACGAACCGCTGGGTCAACTCAGCACCGACTTTGTTCGCCGACTTGTCGGTGACTGTTGTGTGCTAACTGAGATCATTACTAACGGATTTCTGTGTTACAATACCACATTCCTATATGCATACCCCCAGTAGCGTGCATGTTGGTTGGGCTCTTGAAACGCCGTATCTTCTGGTACCGCAGTACGCACCACTGTACACGTCGGTGGCAGTATTTTCACTAATGCCTCGCTAAATTGTGATGTCGAGCCGAGAAATGCGGGTGTGGGTGTGGGATGATTTCGATTCACACTCTCACAGAGCACATATCGTCGTCTTGTATTGATAGGGAGCGCTCGAGATCGACAAGATGCAAGTGAAGCTCGTTGTCGTCGATCTTTTGGAGGGTCTATATCATACGTTGGCTCTTGAATACGCGTCGGGAGTGCACTGACCTCGTATCGATTGATCCAACGATGCAAGACAAAATCTTGAGGCTTGAGGGTGTGTTGACCGTTTGACTCAATCATCGATATCAGCTCATTAACACAGGAACGACCATGTACTCTTAAAAACACTATTTCACTGATCGCAGTCCAAGTGCTGGAACACGGTCGTAGGCCCAATCTCCCACATAGTATGCGTTTAAGTGAGAGTACATACTGAAATTACTCGGGTAACACCTGCAAACCAATTACTCTAGAGAATATATGGAACTCGCAACATGTTGCGTTTAGTTAGCAAATTTAGTAGAAGTCGCAGCTGCATTCCACCATGACAGTACTTGAACATATTCCTGTTGCTACTTAGCAGCCAAATCTTAGACTTTCTTTTCTGGTTAAGAATACGTCAACGTCTCCATCATATAACGGTCTTAAACACGTCCTATGCCTGTGTTTTCGTTTCATATAATTCAACCGAGCACCATATTCTATTTCGACAATCCTCTGCAACGGACACAGTCTGTATTAATATAAATAATACTATATTATAAGTATTAACATTGATAATACAAAAGATAATACTGGTAATATAGTATTATTATTATCTTTTGTTTTATCAATGTTGAAACCAAACAGCAGGAACAAACTGTTCTTTCTTTGTAATGGCCCTCCCTGCCCTCCTTAGTTTTGCCCCCCAGTAATCAGCTCGTTCATATTTAGGCCTTGTTCAGGTTGGAGAACGCCAAAACACAAAAGCTACTCTAATTGGTCAAAACCCAACTGGTACAATGTACCAATTTGGCAAGTTCGCGTTCTGAACCACTTGTTCTGGGAATAGCTCCACAAGGTGTGCCAGCCAGAGAACAATTGTGCTATGGACGACATATCAGTTGCCGTTATCGCTGCATGCGTCAGTGTGGTAGTAGTGGCCGCAGACAAGCGCGCCCTTCGACAACCACCTGGACCATCAAAAACGTTTCCTGCAAGTGCATTCGAAGATGCTCTCCATACACCAGGTACAGGCTGGTTTCACAAAAAGCTACACTGCGGCAGAATGTTGCTCTTACGCATCTACGAGCTGGTACGCGCAGCATGGGGTCAAGACCCGGTCCTAACTGCAAACACAAGCTAATCAAGCGTGTTGCACTAATCATGATGTACCTGGCTCAAGGTGGCACCATGGATCAGTCGGCATCGGCGCTGGGGATTTCCAGATCTCGTGGTGTTGTGTATATCAACGAGACCCTTAATGTGCTCCATGCTATGGCCAAAAGCTTTGTCGTCATGCCGTCGGCGGGCGAGGCGAACACCCCCGAGGAAGGTTTCTTCGCCACCGCTGGGTTCCCGGGGACGGTGGGAGCCATCGATGGGACTCTCATTCGAATTGCACGCCCTCACGATTTTAAGGGATGGTATTGTCGTAAAATTTGCCCTGCTGTAAACGTGCAAGCTATCGTTTATCACTGTGGACTATTTCGCTCGATTTCCATACGCTAGGGGTCGAACAACGACCAGTCCTTGTGGAATGGATCGGCAGTGAGAAAGCGGTAAGATGCAGATCATTGTTTATTGTAATCTTATTGTCGAACAGCTTCTAATTTTGATGCATGATGTATATTATAATCTGTCGAGCTTCATCCCGCCAGGAATACACTTGGTCGCCGATGCAGGGTACAAGATCTGGGGCCACATGCTGACGCCTTTTCCTGAAGCTGAGGCAGTGGCAAATCGCCGTAAGCGAGTGTACAACCTAGCGCATTCACGGACTCGCATGGTGGTTGTGTGCTATGCGAGTTTTTGGACGACTCAAGAATTGCTTCCGATTACTTTTAGGCAAGGTGGAACAAAAGTCCTCAGCAACTGTGTGCAAAGTTATTATTGGGTGTGTTATCCTCCATAACTTGCTCGCTCTTGTGCAGGATAAGATGGTAGTAGACGGAGTGGATCCTCTAATACATTATGCACCAGCGAATATTGCCGACGACCCCACGAACCCGAACAGCCGATCTCGCACCAGCAAGGAATCACAAAGCGCGATGATATAGAAGATATTTTAGTCGCTGCGTAACAGCAGGTTAACCGCAGGAAATCGTTACTAACACGATCAACACGAAACTATTCTTTTCGATGATTCACCAACTACTTCAGCAGCTGAAGCTGCATCGCTTGAAAGCGGCGGTTCTCTTCTTGCAGCGACTTCAACAGCTCCGCCACTGAAGCCAGATTATCATCTGCAGCCGAGCGGGACCCGAGAGATGCCGCGATGGCTTCCATACCTTCTTGCAATGCAGTGGCTAGCTGAACGATGGGCGGGGCCTTTTGCTTAAAAGCAACTTGATCTCTTGTAACGTCGTCATCCTCTTCGTCGGCCGTTGAATTCAGAAGTACTTCCCCGCTAATACCTACGCGGCCCCCAAATGCATCACTAAGAATGGCCCAAAGCTCTCCGTCCATTTCACTCTCTCTAGCTGCATTGCCAGTCTGGCTATGCTCTCGCTTTTCCTTTCGGAACATACACTTTAATTTCCTATACTTTAGCGAAACCGGCAACTCATAATCAGCAAAAATATTAGCAACGGTCAGAACCATATTAACTCTCATCTCAAAACTCCAGCACCTAGCTTACCTCGTCGCGCGTCAGTACGACGCCTAGTGACTGTGACAGCACGCTAGCAAAGTGCTGCCACGCAAGCGCCTTCTTCGTCTTTGTGTCGGCTGCTTCGAGACGCCTCTTGATGTCGCTGTCCCCAAAGCGCAAGTGCAACAGCTCACCTATCATACCATTGGTCCACTTCGTATGCCTGGTCGACAACTTACCTTTTTTGCTCGATGGAGGTGCTGGGTCGCCGGAAGCTCTCGGGCCTCGACCTGGCTTAGTTTTCGTCAACTTAGAAGCCGCTGACACCGTGGTTGTACGCGCCGGTGACTGTTGTGGTGTGGAGGCAGAAGAAGCTGTCACCAGACCGGGCGCCAGGTTGGACAATGTCAGCGGAAGCGGCATGGTGGATGGTGGAACCTCGCTCCCGACAGCCAGGTTGTCGTCTGGTATGTGCATCAGTGCAAAACGGTATTTGGCTGGCAGTAAACTGCGGTGTGCATGAGGATGGATGGCTGAAAATTAAGTTGTTACTTGGACGTGGTTCAGCACACGGTTCTTGTTTTGAGTGGATGGATGATGGCACATCGGTATCTTACCCTAACCACTGTGCATTTGCTCCGACAGGAACACGTTCTGCACTTGAACAATGGCCTTTTAACAACGCATTGCTGACGGTGTGGTCGGCACCCAATTAATTTAACTAGTAGCTACGTAGCTGCTCTGAGTTGGAGCCTGCCCCTGTGGCAGTGCCACACGAACAGCTAAGAAGAAAATAGGCCGTACCAATTTAGTGGAGTTGAGGTTCTTGCGCCACGTCACAGACGACCATCATTCTTTGATTTACAGCCAGAGGAAATCCGATAGTAATGAATGCGTGGAGTGACGAGTGCAAGTGCGCGGCTGCGGCTGCATCTGCGCAGCGAGCAGCTCTTGCAGGGTAGCTGATCCTGGCAACATCTTTCGACATACCAAACATTAGAGACACTAATCACAATGTCACCTACTGATGATACAGTTTCTAATACGATAAAGTAATGTTTTCTCGTATTACCTTAGTTTAACAATATATTTACGTCATTTCGATATATCCTTGTAAATTGGAATGGTAAGTAAATTTTGTCACAAATCGTATGTGATTTAAATGTGATCAGTTGAGCAGCTTTATTGAATTTTAAGTATTTAAAAGATTGTACGCTGTATTACAACATTAGATGCCACATCGCTAAGGGCCCGTCTGGTACGCCACTTTTTTGTGGATTTCTCTGGATCAAGAGAAAAACAGCGTTTCGAACCAAAACAGCGTATCAGTGAAGTTGGGTTTGCCGTCTGGCACGACAGCCAGTCAATTTAAAACGCTGTTTTTGTTCGCCATACGCTGGATCGGAGTTTCGTGTCAGACCACAAAATTCGAAAACACTGTTTGATGGAGAAGGGTGAGGCTGCAGCGTGGACGTAGCCCCTCCGGCGCTATCTCGTGCTCTCTGTGCGGAAACAAGTAGCCCGGGGGAAGGGAACAGACAGTGGACTGAAGAAGGAGGCGTGGACGGCAGTACTCAGTGAATTTAACCAGGATAATGGTCTTGCGTACACCAAGACGCAGGTGCAGAGCCAATGGACATCATTAAAGAAACAGTACTCAGCTTTCCAGGCTCTCGTGAGCAACAGCGGCTTTGGTTGGGATGAGGCCACCAAACTTCCAACTGCGCCACATGAGGTAAGTCCAAATCGGATGAAACAAAATGATGGCTATAAACACAAACTAACCGTATGGTGTATTCTGGCTAGGTGTGGGAAGCCTACGTTGCTGTGCACAAAGACGCCAAGGAATTCCGGACCAAGACGCTCGAGAACTATGACGAGCTACATGAGATCTACCTCGGCTGTGTCGCCTGGAGTGTTGTGGTCTCGGTTCCATCGACGCGCACCGGCCTCAAGTCAGCCTAGAGCCCCAAGATGCCGACGTGGCAGTGACAACATCGCCCCCAGCTTCGCCAGGCCCACTCGACTCCCCGTCAAACACCTATGCACCCCGATTAACCTTGGGGTTAGTGCATCAGACGGAGGCGGCACCAGCTCAGTCGCTACTCTCACCAACGCCACGACCGCGTGAAGACACTGGCACTGACCAATCAGACAGCATCACACCCGTGGCCAAGCGTCAACGGTCCTCGCGCAACCAGATTGCCGAGTCGCTGCGCTTGCTGGCCAATAGCCAGTTAAAACTGGCTGCCGTTCGTGAAGCTTCTCAGTCGCCGTGGTGAAAGTCGCTATCAGGGACTTTAACGAGCAGTTTGCTGCTCGATCGTCACGGAGCAAGCTCAGGTTTGTCCGCCACCTCGTTGCACATCCAGATTAGGCGGAGATCTACGTCGATCTGGACGACGATGTCAAACAGGAGTTTGTGCGTGAGATTTTATTTTAACTTCTTGGTTGTAGGCTACTCTTGCTTCTAGTGACTGCTCAAATACTGTTGGTAATCCACCCTCATTTGTTCCGCGATAGCATCGCGAAATAGTGCAGCTTCGCTCTCGTCCGGGAGTTCCTCTTGTGCAATGCTGATGTCGTCAACGTCAACGTCATGGCTGCTGATGAAGTCGTCTTCATCTTCATTTTGGTGGTGAATGATGAAGTTGTGGAGCACAAAGCAGCACAGTAGAAGATCAGACTGTTGGTAAATTGAATATTCAGGAATTAATTCCAAAATACCAAACCGCTTCTTTGTCACCCCGAACGCGCGTTCAACTGCGTTGCGGAGAGACGATGCCGTAGATTGAGTAGCTCCTTTATGTCTTGAGGACGCTGGTTGCCTTTTTCCCACTCTTTTAAATGATACCTGGCGCCACGATATGGCGCCAATACATTTTTGGTCAACGAATATCCTGCGTCGCCTAGATAGAACTTCCCTTCGCCACATGTCAAACCTTTGATCCACGCATCCCGCAGAACTCTACCGTCACGGGCGGAACCTTCCCAACCAGCAAGAACGTAAGAGAAAGACAAGTCAGAATTGCATACCGCAAGCACATTTGTGGTATCTCTCCCATACGATTCCTAAATGCACGGCTGTCGATTCCACGAGGTAGGAACTTGATGTGCGTGCCGTCCAGAGCACCGATGCAGTGCTCAAAGTAGGGGGAAACTTGTCGTTGAGGGATTCTGGTGGCCGATGTGTGACATACCGAGTCTGTAGACCCAAGACGGCTGCCGTGACTTCGCGGATCACCCTTGTGATGGTCTCGCCACTGTGCTGCCACCGCTCTTGAGCATCACGGTTGCTCTTGCCGCCCAGGATGTAGAGTCCAATGGGTAGCTTCTCGCCCACACTCATCAACGCGAGCCCTTAATAGCATCGGAGACTTCCAGGTCAGCCAAAAGACACGAGAAGACAGCCTTGCTCATCCTTGCTTGTTCTTGGAAACGTCGTTCATTCCCAGCACACAGTTCGGCGTTATACAGCGCTCCGGTGAGTACTGACGTCCTACAGGGATTCTTAAGGTACGGAGCGAGAATCGTTTCCATGGCGGCGAGCACAGCGCCCACGACGCTATCGTCGTTGTATTCATCGTCATTCGCATTCTGTTCCCTGCCTCTGCGGTAGGGCGCGGTACTCATGGCGATTTGTCACTGCTGTTGGCTGCCAGACAGTCACACAAATTTCGAAACAGTGTTTCAGTGTGAAACGCTGTTTAAGGCCAAAACACTGGACAGGTTTTGATCCAGAGAAATCCAGAGCGCCAACCAGACGAACTCTAAGTCTCTCCTTATACTGATAATTCGGGAAGTCTACTTAATGAGCAATTATATAGATTTGAGCGAAGTAATGATCTTTAATGTGGCATACGATAATACTAGTGTTAAATTTATACCGTACGAAATATGACAAAACAGAGGTACATGTATCATAAGAAGCCCACACCTCTTGATACTCTTGCCGAGGTTGTTGTCCTCGACAACTTGACAAGTCCGAAGGCGAATAAGCATGCCGCGGGGTCCAGTGACGCTTGGCCGTTAGACGCGGCAGATGTTGGGGGCGATGCTTGACATGGCTGTTGGTAACACGAGCTTGCTATTTAAAAGTGAGCCATTTGGAATTACCATGTTCAGTTACCATTACGAATTTTGACAGCCATTCATTTCTATTATTCTCTTAATCACTTCATACATTCTATAATTATGGTTGGCAGATACGATATTAGAGCACTGTTTTGATACACCATATACGTAATGGAGATCCCCCCGTCATCGTTATGCTGTGTCAAATGTTCAGTGTGCCGCTCTTTTGAATTATGTAACGAATTTGTCATTTCCTACAGTACTTCAGTTGAGAGTACCTAATGATCACTCCTTGCCTCATTTCGATTTATCGGTGTTAAATAGATGTGCCTATTTCACTTTCGTATTGGATGTGTTTTACGATATTTTAAAGGAAAAGGGAAATTCCCATTTTATATTGATATATTAAGCACGCTTATGTACATGAAGAAAGTGAAGGTTACCGGTAATGCCTGAGTCACCTTAATTCCACGCATTTTGATTAGTGTCTCTATTATGTTGCCAAATTTACAATTTACAAATAGCGGCTCAATATAACGTGTCATTTCTCCTCCAAGTATTGTAAATTACTAAAATAGCAATATATGTGAAGCACACAACTCGTAAAAACTTGTAAAAAGTGTGCCCTTGACTTTTTGAGGTGCCCTTATGGATCCCCTTCAAAATGACTTATTGTTGGCAGCTGAACTTCACTGTTAATATCAGTTAATTTACAGGAGTTATTGTGCAATGCAAGTCTTTTGTCGTTTTGACCTACTGGCTTGCTTGATCTACTTAAGTACGAGATCGATCTAACTTAGTATGGTACTTCTCCGGTCCGTTAAAGAATTAACAGTTCTCTAAATCGGCGATATCTTTTTCAAAACTAAGTTTTAAGTGGCGAATGCTACTTTGTTGTGAAGCTTGTTGTCTTGAGGCTCAGTGGGTATTTTTTTCGATCGTCTTTTCGCGCCTTAAGTGCATGCTATTTGCCGTTCGAAAATGCACCTCATCCCGCAAAAAAGGTTTTTTGTCGCCGTGTCATCAGGAAATATAACTGGCGAAAATTAAAATATTCTTTAAAAAGAGGAGAATTAGCTCATTCAAGCTATAGTTTCAGCTCATCGAACTAATGTCTCTATATTTCAAAAATAGCCAATCAAGTATGGTATTTTTCCCTACAAATTCATATAACCCGTCTTTTTATCCAATCAGATGTATTAAATCAGGCGTTCCACCAATCAAATTCGCGAGGTTTTTTCTTAAAAAACCTAACTGTTAATTCTTTACCGGACCGGAGAAGTAAGTTATATTTAGACCTGGGCATCGGCTCGGTTAACCGGTTCAATTTTTCGGTTAACCGGCTAATCGGCTAACCGGTTTCTGAAAATTTGAGCTGGTTAACCACTGGCTAACCGGTAGACTTAAAGTGATATCGATTTGGAGGGGTTGTCTTGTGTCGCTCATTCGTGGAGAAGCAGTGTTCGCTACAGTAGCTCCACACTCTCGCAGGGCGTGCTGAGGGCTCTCTTATTGGTAAGTGAGTCTGCGTTGAGATAGCGGCTTTGGACACATGATCAAATCGGCCGTAGCTGCCGTACGCGCTACAAACAACGTAACTAATCGTTATTATACACTGCTGCTTGTCTATACTGGCACCGGGACAACACGCAAGACTAAAAGCGCTTCTGACGGTCAGCCGCTGGTGTAAGAAAGCAGCGACAGCGTGTTTGGCCCGCGTTGGTCGGTAAACACCAGAAACAGCGATCATCGGTGTTCGCGCTTCAAGCATATTGCAGCGATTCAGCTTACCTCATCAACAGTGTCTAAATCAACGCTGAGCTTAAGAGAGCATGAAAATTTCAGGTTTATATGCAGTCCTACAATGTGCGTGTGGCAACGAGCTTTATGGGGTTACTAATTTATGAGTAATGTACAGATTCTGAAATTGAATATCAACAAAGTGACAATGATATTTAATTACTGGGTGTCAGATCCACTGTTAATTTGGCACGGGCTACGCAAGATGGACTGCTTTGTGAAAGCGAGTCTGAGGTGGAGCGTGGATCCTTGCAGACGACTTTATCGAGGAATTTAGCAGAGCTGACTACGCCTCGTGGACGTAGAAGACCCAAGCGCAAGACCCGCTCGTGGGTGTGGTCACATTTTAACAACGTTGATGGACGACCTACGTGTATGGAGTGCATTTCCATTAAAGCATCTCGCCCATCATCATACGTTGCTTCAACAGGCAATTCTGTTTTGGCACGCCACCTTCGGGTGAGTCACTCAATTGGCAGAGACTCTGGTGCTGCTGGTGACCCACATCAGCTGACTATGTCAAGCACCGGCGCAATTGATAGGCATGACATCATGAGTGACAGACGACAAGCCGAAATATTTACGGCGTTAGTTGAATGGATTGTGGACTCGAAACAGTAATTTGCTTCAGTTGAGCGGCCGTCGTTTTAGCCTTTCGTCCACACTCTTTGTCGTAACTACCAGCTGCCGAGCCAGCGTACTGTGGTGCGTGGCGTCGAAGACGAGTTTGAAAGAGGACGTGGTCGGTTCCAAGACGGGCGGAAAGGATCAAAAGCAAATTTATGATCACGTTAGACTGTTGGTCTTCTCGTTCGTACCGAGGATATATCGGCATTACTATTTACTGGGTCGACGACAAGTGGGAGCTGCAGTCGGCTCTTTTAGGCTTCAAGTATTTCCCACCACCCCATAACGCATCAACCACAAGCGATTTGGCTTTTGTTCTCATTAAAGAGTTTGGTATTGGGGATAGGATTCAAGATGTCACTACGGATAGCGGAGCTGAAATGCCGAACATCATGACGCTGTTGAGACAGCAGCTAATTGAGGCAAGTGGTGGACGAATTACAGAGAGCTGGTATATCCGTTGCGTGTACCACGTCCTTAATCGATCTGTAAAGATGCTGAAGGATGCATTAAGTCGAATGCTGATAGACTACGGTCTCTATTGAAGAAGATTCGTCTAAGTAATGCGATGCGAAAAAAGTTTAAGGACTTGCAAGTACTGCTCGGACGAGCCAACGCCTTGGAGCCGCCTGGATTAGATTGTGCTAAGGACTGGAATTCTATGTTCACAATGGAGGACTGCTGCTTCAAGCTGGGATTTGCGTTTGAGGCGCTGTGTAAGTCAAAGGAATTTGCTACTTTGCTTGGGCCATTGTCTCTTGCTGACGACGACTGGGATGTGCTGAAAAGTATGTGTGACTTCTTGCGAATCGCAACAAAACTGACGGAAATTGCCAGTGCAAAGTCGTACGTGACGATTTCGTTCCAGCCCGTTATTTTGGAAACATAAAGGCTCACTGCAATCATACTATTCAGGGCCGAAAACAAAATGTGACTGATATCACCACGGAAATTACAACAGAGGCAGCCAGAAAAATGAAAGCCAAACTGCAGCCCGTTATTTTGGAAAGCATAAAGGCTCACTGCAATCATACTATTCAGGGCCGAAAATAAAATGTGACTGATATCACCACGGAAATTACAACAGAGGCAGCCAGAAAAATGAAAGCCAAACTGGAAAGGTATGAGTCGGCTCTTTGTGGATGGCTACCGCGGCTCGCTCTCTTTCTGGACCCACGCACTGATCGGACCTGGTACAATCTAGGCAAGGACGTAGAAGAGAAGGTACGTCTACTGCTTCGTTCTGACTACGGACTGCGCTCCAGAGAGGACGAGGAGGTCCCTGCTACTGGCTTTGTAAGCGATGCTGATTATATTAGCGGATTGTTGGGTGGCGGTAGGCAAGCTGAGACGCAGGACAAACTCGCTGAGTACATACATGCTACTCGTAGCCCAGATCAGACCTGCCGAAACGTTTTACTGTGGTGGAAAGACTTTGGGGCGAAAATATTTCCGTGCCTCGCAAGACTAGCACGTGATGTTTTCGCAGTCATGGGTTCATCTGTCCCATGTGAGTCCACATTCTCTGACAGCGGGCAGTTTGCTCGTCCGCATCGCTCAAGCATATCAGATGAGCACTTGGAGGAAAGCATGCTTCTCAGGTCGTGGAATAAGGTGTTTGCGGAGTCTACACGAGATTCACGTTCCACCTAACTGTAGCAGTAATGAGGTTGCAGGATTAAGCGCAGGAGTACT
>JAIKVB010001490.1:0-12602 GCA_024679045.1 Phytophthora brassicae
TACGCGACCGAAGTTACCGACCACTGTGTTCTTCACAACGTGTATCTCTGTCAGCATGTGTACATGGTCAACAAACCGTACATGTGTCTAAAGAAGATATGGACATGCAGGGAGAAGTACCATGGCTTTTACCTTCCCACGCAAGTTATTCTCAGCGAAAGGCAAGGTACGTACGAGCTCGGAGTTGTACAACCTCAAACACGAGAGCATGCCACAATGCAGCCCGACCCTAGAACAAGAAGTAGCCACTGGAAACCGCCCAAGTGTAGTGCGCTCAATCAACTTATAATTGTTGTGAGCATTTACCTTGAAGTAAGTATTGAAATTCTTGCGTTCAGTTTCGTTTGAAATGAAAGACTGTCATGTCATGTTGATGTGTGTATTTATCTTGTTTTCACTATAAAAATAACGACGATCAGTCCCAGTCCAACGAACGGTACAAGTAAGCCCGCTGTGGCTCTGCTTTCCAGCTGCACGGGATATATAGCTCTTGCACTAACTCGAAGGAAGAACAAAACTTTGAATAGCAAGGCTCTCGGTGTCTTGGGCAAATCGAAGCAGTACAAATGAAGAGTCGCACCCGAGGCATCACAGCCAGCTCGCGCTTCACGGATTCAGTCGTGACAACAAATGAAGAGTCGCACCCGAGGCATCACAGCCAGCTCGCGCTTCACGGATTCAGTCGTGACGGGGTCGAATAAGAGCTGTTCCAAAACATATTGTAGCTTGTTCGAATGGAAGCATCTTCGAGCAAGGAAATCCAGTGATATCATCGCAGTACAACTCAGCTTTTTCACGAATATGTCCACCGTACGGGCTCTTAGTCATCATCTCCGCTCCGAGTTTGTAGACGCCCGCGCGCACCTCGACGCCGATCGCCTTCGACACCTTGGTCGCGAGCACAACTTGAGCGATAATATTCCCAAGTCCCGCACCGATGTAAAAAATACGTCTTCTTCACTGACGTAACCGAGTTTTCGAAGTAAGGTATTGACACCCGACGACAGCACATCTCCAACATTGAGGTGGGGGCTATCACCAGCATGAGCGACCGCCATCTTCGGCACGCCCGCAAATATTGTAGTCACAGCTTCCTCCGCTCTGTCCGGAGATAAAAGTGGCATGATTGCAGCTAGCGTAGATGTATCGGCAGCCTCAGTCATACTCTGGTTGGACTCTTTTTCTTCTGGGCAGTCTACCTGAGCGTCGCTACCATCATCGCTTGGTGTCAACGGCGGACTAGACTCCACATTGTTTGTAGACGAGAAAGCTTCATCAGGAGTTGGGTTCACGGCTAATGGGCATGGTGAGTGAAGCAGCTGTTCTTGTTGTCCTAGCTGCTTCGACGGTCGGTCTGGAGGAGCTACTACTTGTTGCGCACACGTTTTTGTCGCTGCTCCTTCTGGTCTTGGCTCTCGTGGTCCCTGTTCCAGTTGTACAGCCGATATTGAGACTGCTCCCACAGCATGTGGTCTTGGCAGCACTGGTGGTCGAAGTGCTTCACGAGACGATACCGCTGCCGTTCGAGCTGCTGATGTGACCACTACTCCTGCTTCTGCGTTCGTCCTGGCGGCGGATGTGCCGCGAGACGGCGAAGTTCGTGTACTATCGCAGGAGGGCGACCACGTGGACGGTGAAGTGGTGTAAAGATATTGGCAGGGAAGCGGGCTATATCTCTTTCCCAGGTTCGGAAGAGCGTCTAGAGCCTCTGGCGAAGCGCGACTGCTGATTGACCCGTGGCGCTCATGCGGCGAGCAACGTCCTTCCACGCGATCCTTGACCCAGCATCAGTGTATGTGCGGGCGAGCTGAACAATCTGCTTGTCGTCGTCGAAACTGAAAGTGGTCGGCATGTGAGGGGAGAACACGCACTGCCCGCTATGTAGGAAATAATCTTGTTTTCAATATTGAAATTGTACAGAGCCAGTCGTTGCTAACAGGGTCAAAAGTCGTACATGTGCGTGGCTTCAACGTACAGCTTGTCATTTTCTCAGATTCGCTGACGCAATCTCGGACTTGAACGAATTAATTCGCACTTACGCGCGAAAAATTCAGTGGTGTGCACTACACACTGTAATATATCAAGGGGGTAGGGAAACTAGATCGCGATGTGATTGGTTATATCAAAAGTAGGTGAAGATGTGGTTGGACTTCTGTCAAGGGGGGCATTTTGCACCCTTTCATGGCCGATTTTCTCTCAGGTTCTGACATGACCTTCAAAGGGGTCAAAATGCCCCTGTTGACCACGAAAATGTAGCAAAATCATAATATTTCCTATATGAGCGAATTTTAGAAAGTTTACAAACCTTAATTATTAAGGAAGTGATATTTAATATGCACTTTCATCAATATAAATGGCATCTGATATAGTATCTTCTTGTAAGCTACGGTAACTAAGTCGATGTACTGCACAGCATGAAGCCCCCCTTCAAGTGAAAAGTTAGAAAGTCGACCACGGTGCTTACCTTTCACGCGCTTAAAAACGCTGAAGTCGCCCTCGACGGTGTGTGTGCCAGCTGGAATATTAGCCAAGCCAAGTGCAAAGGCTTTTCAAGTCACCGAAGCGACGGTCGAAACAGGATCATCCCAAGCCTTGTCTGTTTTAAGCTTAGAATTACGGTCGACTCTATTTCGAAACTTTCGCTGGCTTGAGTACTCTTCTTTTAAGTCACGATGCTGGAGAACCCCCAGACACGCTTCAAAACGTTTGCAAAACCACCTTCTCGGTCGGAAATCCAAGTTTCATATTCATTAGTCGTGCAGCAAACACAGAGAACATGGCCACCGGGCGTGATGTAGCTGATAGAGTGTTTTATATACTTCAAATTGATCTCGATTTTTAACTGTAATTGTGCAACTACCATTTCCGTGCTCAATAAATAGTTGCGCAGTCAATCTTGAGCCATCATCGTCACCATACAAGCTTCTGATTAGGGCCATCACACCCGCAGGTACGCGCACCTCAAACGAAGGTTTAGTCAAGTACGAAGGAATTGTTTTTTCATACAAAATTCTTAGCGCGCAGCTTGTCATCTTTGGGAATCGTCTGGTACGCCTCCCACCGCTGATGATGTTGAGATCGTAAATGTGCTTTGATATTTTCAATTCCGAAAGTTGAAAATACGCCAGGCTTTCTGGTCTTTTGGCGTCGCTTTTTCGTATTAGACGACAATATAAATGTATTGGAGACGAATTAGTGATTTCTGCAGAAGCTCGTAAATGTTCTAGCCCATCCGCGCACAAACATCCAAATAGCGTCCGTTACTAAACCTGAGGCTGTTTTACTTCCGGGCTTTATTCCCAGCAGCATTTCATAGTGAGACTGCCAATCTTCGCGCGGGTTTCGTTTTGTTCGCTTCCTCGTGTTGACGAGAGCCTCGTTAATGTCTTGACTCTTTTTTTCGTTGCTGTCTTCATTCGCTCCTGCACTTTCCATTCTAGACGTGACGCTGTGGGGCGATGATTTCTACTTTAAAATGAGCCGTGCCTTGTGAGATGGAATACGCTATATAAGTAAAATAGCCTTCCCGCTCAAAGAGCGGTTTCTTAACGGTCAGTGGACCGTTTAGAAAGATCGTGAAAGGTTCCGTTTATTTTAGGACGTGTGAAAACCTTAATAAAGGATGTGCGCCAAGTCTATGAATACAATTCCTTAATTGACGAAGCCTCCCCATTGAGCATACTTGTATGCTTGATATTATACATGTATGACCACTTCAAAAATAGATTGTCATCGATAGCCTCACATCTAGAGCTCCCAACTTGGTATCCGTCTTCGAGAAGTACTCTGTCGCATCATACTTAGTTTTGGGCTTCAGCACTGCACTCCATCATGTTCAAGATGCACGTCGGAAGTCGTATACGTGGCAAGACGAAGAAGTTTAGGGCTAAGGTTGGCGTAATTAAGACCAAACGCAGAGAGTTCCGCTAGCTCAAGTACGACGTGCAGGGGTTAACTCGTACCGTCGAAGCAATATAGGAACATCGTTTGAGGCTGATATAACGTTTACAGTCAAACAGTCTCCTAACGACCAGCCTGTCAAATAACGATCCTGCGCACACAACTTCATAGCGTGTATCAAAATGCAGCTTTGATTGGTAAATTGACCTTTTTACGTATTTAATATGCTATGATACAATCGCCTATATAAAACTATCACTCCCAATCGTACTCGTATGATCAAATCCTTGCTACTTGTATGAATTTGGTCTGGGGAAAAGATTTAAAAAGGATTATTGTAGGATAAGCAACATTTTTAACACGTGTGCAGGATGCCCTATCCCTACGATGTAGTGAGTCAATACTACCAATGAATGCATCGCTTACAAAAATATAAATTATCAGCTAATTACAATTCTATCGTTAAAATTCCCTGCATGATCCCAATTATTTTGGGTAATCTTCAGAATTATCCAGTAAGCCTACATACAAATATTAAATAAATCTTAGAATTATCCGAAGATTGCACCGTATTTCAAATCTAATTTTTTGTACTTTCCATTTGATAAAATGCAGCGCGCACCCAAAGGGCTCGAAGTACCACTAGGTACTGCTGGACAAGAGCAAGCAGCTTTGAAATGCTTTAGGGGGTTCCTAGCGCTAGGTAACATGACTGAGGGGTCTATCGAATCTATTGCTGAATCACTGTTCGCACCAGGAGCTTTGCCCAGTCATAATTTATATTCCTTACTAACTGCTTTTTCCATCTTTCTTCAAAATATACGAGTTTTCGTGGGAGCCCTTTGGCTAAGGCTACTGCTGTTGGCTATATGTCACAATGTTTTGCCGCGGGAGCGTTATCCACTGCACTTGACGGACAGCAAGAGAATGGCGAAGATTCGTGAAAAAAGGCGGGAGCAATTGACAAACGAAACCTAATTGCAGGGGTGCAAACTGGAGAAGCTCCAGGTTGCACGCTGAACGATTTACGTGCATTGGTTCAAGAAACAGTCATAAAGGGTGTTGGAGCTGGGTTCAAAAGTCAGCATGAGTCTGCAGTACTTACCTTAATGTGGTACACATTCGGTCGTGCGATTGATACCTGCTTTGCCCACAAGAGTCAATTTTCTATTGCTGCATCTGGGAAGCTTTTTCTACATGTGGCACGAATCAAGACTTCAATGGTACAAGGCATTTCAATTTACAAGGCTGCGTCCAATTGGGAACAGTGTATGTTCCATGCTCTTGGAATATGCTCGTCGGTGCGTCTGAACCCTCGCGTTACGTGTTTCCACTAGTCCCTCGTGCTTCCACCTCCGACTTGCCAGGACAGAAACTGTACAGTCAAGAAGAAGCAACACTGTACTGGGAAAACCTTGAAGAGAAAGCCGAGATGCCACTCGAGCCCACGGCAAAGCGTGTTCGAGGTCGACCTAATGTGTAGCGGTGCTGCCGTAGACTATAGCGTAGAGGAAGGCTTAGCGACTCTTAGAGTCTTAAGCAGGTTAGCAACCTTAAGTTCTGTACGAGAACTTGTTGCGAGCGTAATATGGCAGCTTACAAACCCCAAGAGTAATTAGGAGCTTTAATTAATAAAGCGACTGAACTCTTTAATGGCAGCTTACAAACCCCAAGAGTAATTAGGAGCTTTAATTAATAAAGCGACTGAACTCTTTACCTCCAAAGATTAACTGTTTTCTATTATTTTTTGTCGGCAAAGCCGGTTTCTGTATATCTATAAAGTCCTCTATCTACCATAGTGAAACCAAATCAAATGAATATCGATTGGCTGTGTGAACCGTATTAACTATCAGGAGTCGGACTATCGACTTAAGGAGGGATGTGATATTAGATGTATCACATCAACCATACCCTTTAGCAACCTAGTTACAATCTAAAATATCCCCGTTACACTCTCCCCCACCAGACGGAGGGATGTGATATTAGATGTATCACATCAACCATACCCTTTAGTAACCTAGTTACAATCTAAAATATCCCCGTTACACTCTCCCCCACCAGACTGAGGGCACCACGTGTCTTCACTCGTCATATTGCCTCAATCGAGGACAGTTGTACTGAACACGCGACGTGGGACGGGGTCCTCTCTGTGATAGATACATCCTTAGCTCCGAACTTCCAAGTTCAAACAAGACTAACTGCGAAATGCCTCACAAAACGATTCGGTCTGAAGACCACAGCTCATCAAGCCGCTTTCCGAGCCCAAACTCGTCCTGCACCTAGTGCCCATTGGACAGACGAGCTGGAGTCGAAGTGGCTGCCGCCGATCTCAACACTCAGTGTGAAAGAGTACCATTCTCAGAAGTGCCAGAAAAGCGAGGCCAAGAATATGGCTCCAGCACGTAGTGCGAACGAGGAACTCATGGATGAGTTGAATCCTTATACGGAGAAAGTCGATTACGAATCCGAAATGGAGATGCCCTCTGAGCATGAGGAGCTCTCTGAGCCAGAGACGCCACGCGTGGTGCACACTCCTATTCCGTTCCCTGGACGCTCTGGCCACGCAGCTCAGACAGCGCTGCGTGCGTCATCAGGTTTGGGAAACCCCATTTTGACCAACCACCTCGATGAGGTTCAACAGCAGCGGCTGGAAGAGGGTGAGGTGCAGGTTCTGCAGGACTTAGAGCCTCAGAAGACTGTGATACAGCGACCTGTAGCACGGCCCGTTCTCAACACTTGACAAGAGTATGGCTTCGAGCCTGTGGATCCTGTTGAGGCCATAAAGGCCCTGGGAAATAGCTCTCTGAGCACCTGGATCATTGGCCGCGCTGCTTCAACCTCTCAAGAGGTGTCAACACGGGAGGCACTACGTGTCAAGTTCTTAACCATGCAAGAAATATCCTATGAGGAGTACCTCTTGCGTCTCAACGATCAATCGAGACGGGAATCTGTTCCGTCTATTAAGACATATATCGTTGTCTTGCTCCCTAGTGAGCCCGCGTCTGATGACGACATGCTTTTCTCCCCATGGGTAGAGCGTTGTCAAAAGTTCGACAGTCTGGAGGCTTTGCAAACCAGCTATGCGGAAGTTGACGTGCGTTTGGAATGCAAACTTCGCTTCGACTTCGCAAAGCTTAAGACGAAACGTCAGCTGACGGGTTTCTGTCGCCCTTCAGTTTTAAACCATAATTATCCTGCTCTTGTGAGCTCTGCTCTTAAGCGCACTGCGGCTATTCCCACTGGGAATTCAATAGCTGCAGCAGCTCGGAGTCCACGCGTGAGCTCCGCGTCTGACCCACCCGCTTCCCGACCTATTGTCGGGAAGCGTGCCGCGACCGAAGTGGCCGCGGGGTCGCAGGGTGCTTCAGCTCCAGCCGATCGAAAGCGTCTACGACGTCAGGGCAATTTTGCCTCAAAGGTACCTCAAACTCCCAAGAGTTCTCGGAGTGAGGATACCCACGCCACTTCACCAGATACTGGTCTTGGCCTCGGCTACGACGCCTCGCTAGAACTCGTTCTACATGATAGTGGCGAACGCCCTGCTCGTCGAGCAACGCAGGAGGAGGACGAGTCGATGCAGGAAGCTCAGTCTCCTGTAACTCGATATTAATATGAGGGAACTCGGGCGAGGTTTTCTCGTGTGTCTTTAGACGTTGAGTACTTTCGTACGAAGATCGATCGAGCTGAAACGGAGTATAACCAGTCTTGGACTGACATCCAGGATCTCCAAGATCGGGTGCGTTAGGTTGAACAACCCGAGTCTTGCGTTCAACGCTTAGAGGCTCTTGAGAGGAAGCTCGAGAAAGCCGAGAAGGTCGAGGACCGGCTTGCTGGTCTCGACCGGAGCCTTGCTCGGATTGAGGGTCAGCTTGACCAACGCCGCGTGTGGCGCCATCGCCTCATCGCTCGCCCGAGCCGGGTCATGATATCGGCCAGCGAGATGCAGATTCGACTTGTATGCCTCCCCGCTAATGCTACTAACCTTTTTCAGCCACTGGACGTGGCTGTATTTGGTTCATTTAAGAACAAACGGAGGATATGCAATCAGAATTTTGTGGAAGAAGATGACAAATGTTCTATTGACAAACAAACTGCGGTCGATATGGCTGGACTCGCCTGGAAAAGGTGTGATTTTTCAAACAATATTGTTGCTGGATTTAAAGGCTGCGGACTCTTTTCTTTGTCGTTGGAAAGAATGAAGGTTTGTCTCGCAGAGTTCAAAAGAAATGTGACTCCAAAAGAACTTGTTCAGCCGACATGGCTACACGTTAAACTGGTAGTCCAGGATGCCATCCTGGTGCTACCGCCTCCCCGACAGCAGACAAAGACACGAAAAAGAATTTCTTCTGGCAGTCGTCTTCTAGATCGAGCATATTTCAATGAAGTGGATGCAGCTGAAGGTGAAGCGGCCAACGAAAAGCAGAAGAAAGTGACCAAAAAGCAGCCTAAAAAGCGACTGCGAGAGCAAACACAGAAGATGTCAGTTAAGCATCAGAAGAAGGTAGCCGTCAAATCATACGCACGTGAAGGTGGTGTAGGTGACCTCAGCGCACACCACGTCGTGGCTCCTTTGTCAGCAGAGTCCCAAGTTCCCGCTTGCATCGTCGAAGAAGCGATTGTGTAGCACAGCCTATCTTTTTTAAATAATCTTCGTTCCGTCATGGCCCAGCGATTTAGTCAATACGGCGATTCTCTTTACAGTCCAGACAGACCTAACCCCCGCACTTTTACGACTCGCGACGGTAAAATGATCTCTTACAAAATTCAAATCAAACAGATCTGCAGAAAACTGGTTGCCAGCCAAATCCGAGCCGGCGCGCCTTAGTGAGGTTTATAAATAGTTAAATTGGTCTGTATTAGCAATTCAAAATCGACGAGATAGCCGAGATGCTCAGCTTTACGAGACCGTGCCGCTTGCTCTTATACGATCTCTAGTTGCTGAGCAAAAAAATCCGAAATGTGGGGCATCGAGAAATCTGCGGAAGACTGGTTGGATACCTTATCTATAAAATCCACTATCTACCATAGTGAAACCAAATCAAATGAATATCGATTGGCTGTGTGAACCGTATTAACTATCAGGAGTCGGATTATCGACTTAAGGAGGGATGTGATATTAGATGTATCACATCAACCATACTCTTTAGTAACCTAGTTACAATCTAATATAACCCCGTTACATAATGTAGCCAAGTACATCAACGATGTTATCGTCGAAGCCACACAGCGAATCACGCAAGCCTCCGCACCTCTCTCACCATCCATTACCCCAGGACTCACCAGTCACTCACTGGGCCGTAGCCCTGCTGCGTATGCAAACGCCTACCCACAACTAACAATCCAGTGGATTTCAACACGCGGCGTCTGGCTCCTGGATTCTCTAACCAAGGCGTTTGCGTAGGCGGGTACAACAACATGCGAGGACCAAATGTTTTTTAAAGCAGAATATAGAGATCCACATCAGCCATGTTCCATTCCATGCATTCTAATCTGAAGGAGATCATTCCAGCCGTCGAATACCCGCAATTACTGATCTTGAAATACCAGCTCTTCAAAACCTGCATTTTCCAAATGTGGACTAAACGTGGACGAGAAGGTGCTAGACGCAGCACTGGCTTCGCTGCTTATCCATCTCGAAGACGGAACCGCTGTCGTGCTAATGGAACAGGCTGTCTCGGGTTTCACTTCCCACTATTTATACCGCTTTTATGAAGCTCTCGATGCACCAAATAGCTCGCTCGGTTCACAACTGTCACTTGAGGTTTGTACGGGCTGGGGAAAGCAGCTTCAGTTTGCCTGAGAAACTGAAAATTTGCGCAGCTGGGGGAAAACGTGGTGGTTGAAATGCAACGGTGCTTTTTGCAGCAGTGACACAGATGTTAGCAGCTATGGTTTCTATGCAGCGTACATTGACCAAGTTTGTGTCGCTGCAGGAATCGTCTGGAAGCACCAATTGGGCTGTGGAATGCAGTTGCACGTCACGCACTAATTATAGTTGGCCGGCTGACACGCTGGTGGAGTCACATTCGCTTGCTGGACCCCTGTACAATTGGTACACTCAAGACCTATGACGCACAGCAAAACATAAGAAGCAGCAGTTTATCCGCGCCGATCTAAAAGCATGCGTATCATGGTCGTCGCATCAGGTCGATATGTAGACATACCTTCAGCACTCCTTGAACACAACGGTTTCTCGTATCGTCTATGGAAGCAGGCACTGTGGACACTTGCAGAAGACTTTGATAAAAGCACGAATGCTGTGCTCGGCGGTGTAGACATCAAGGTCGTTCGAAGACAGCTGGATCATTGCGTAAACGATGGAGTAAGCTACGGACGGGTCACCGTTTGGCGGACGATAAGCTCTGCTCGGTGCTCATAACACGTAGGGCAAGCGGCCGGATTGCCGATCGGTGCACGCCAGACAGTCATAAATGGGGCCAAAAAAGACTTGGAATAAAGTGGCAAAGTCACATGGATTGATTCATTATTCCTTATAATATTCACAAAATTCATATCGCTCATTTGTAATTGCATAGACGCAATACAGATAAGTCAGCGTACAAACACACGTCAGAGGCAGCTCATAATTATACATGATGCGACATAATTTAATACCGTCTGCACCTTGAGAGAACATCGAGCGAAGCCTGTGCGTCCGCAGGTTACCATTCCGCACACTAAAACGACAGCGTCCCACCAGCCATGCTTGGTGGAGAAGCAGTATAACGCAGTCCAGCACTTCGTCTTCGGCGGAGTGCTTGGGTAGGGGCTGCTGGTTACTCCGCGTAGCGCTGAGTTGAATGTGTGCTCCGTAGTTTGTGGCGACTGCTCACGAGGGGGGGGGCTGCAAATGAAACGAGCCCCGTCAGAAAAAAACCTTACGGTTTTTCGTTGAGGTGTCGCCCAATATTTGGCCACCTACTTTGTTACGGTATTTGGAATCAGCCGAGCGATTGGTTGGCTGGGTTGGGAACGATGCTTGGGAACTCGTTTATTACTGACACTGCATTGTTTCCTGGTGCTTGGGATTGCGGATTGACATTGCTTCTGGCTACAGGATTGTAAATCTGCTTGTGTCCTCGTCGCTCGCTCAGGTCGTCCATACCGACCGACCTCACCGGTGTCTGCGATATGTCTATTGATTCTCCTATGTATAAGTTTTTGAGGAGAACTTGCCGGCCAGCTCGTTTACTTTATTCAATTGCGCAATGGGTGCAAAATGATTGGATCTCGGACGTGTAGCTAGAGAATCTTACGTGAGTAGAATGTATGGTGCTCCGGGCTAAGATCTTCTGGGACAACGATGTGCTGCCCTGTGGATATGGCACCAGTAGCATTTCCAATGTGGTACTCTACTGGCTTTAATCGTGGCATGACACCATTACTTTGTTTTGATTGGTTGCTTTGGCCAATTAGATCACTGCAAGAGTCGGGGTGTCGGCAGAACGTCGAGTGTAACTGCTGGACGTCCAGAAAGTAGACGTCTGATCGACGTCGCGACCCTCGACGTCGACAGCTCTATAGTGACGACAGGACTTCCGTCCACGAACTACACTAGTAACTTGTTACTGGACTGAATTTCTGTAAGTTCGTTTAGATTCTTCACGCACGCCGGGTTCTGTAAATGTGTCGGATTAAACAATTTTATCCACCACCAAGTGAATATATTTGGGTTAAACCAAAGTTAAGAGCAGAAAGCAATGATTTTACTAGTGATTCTGCCATGATAATTCTGGCTGAAATATAATCCAATATCGGACATAGAAAATATGCCTTCAATAATATTCTAAGCAAATTTCATTTATTAATATACTCATTGGTATCAATACTAAATCGTCGTGTTTATTATAAAAGGCGGCTTCAATCTCTATTTAAAAAAAGAGAATGAAGAATAGGAGCAGATTGTATTCTCTTAACCCCTTGATTCCCGAAAAAAAGGGCGTAGAACACGGAAGCGCATGTCGTATCTTACGACGTAGTCATGCATATAGGAATTCGTATGTGACAAAGGCGCCACATGCGGGCATCTGTATAAGTTTTCAACAGGTTTCCATATCAATGTCGTAAGTTATACACTGTTCCTCTGCGCAAAAAAGCATTTATGTCGTAATTTACGCCAATCCGACATATTGAACTAAAAGAAAAAAGGCAGACGGTAACAATGCAAGGCCAGTGAGTTCAGTCATTTCAGAAAATCAGAAAGAGAAGGTACGTTATTTCAAGCAATCGTGCATTATCCAAAGCGACAGCTGACAGTCATCATGTGTTACGCAACATATTCAGTCATCTCTTCGGTCTCACTTTCGTCATCAGCATCTTCAGCGCGAAGCTGGAGCTCACGGCGCGTCTTCTTCCGTACACCAGCCTTCTGACCAGGGCGTCGTAGTACCACACGCTTCCCGAGCCCAGGAGGGATCGACTCGCCGGCGTCGAAATCGTCATGCCAAATCTCGAAGCAGGTTTTAGCTACACCCTTGTATTTACGGCGTATCTTATTGCATAACCAGCACTTGGCGTCGTCGACCGAGCAACGCTCACAAAAGTAGGTCGTGGCGAACGACTTCTTCTCTTTGCTGATTCGCAGGAGTGCGCAGACCTTGCACGATCGCTGCCTGCGTTTCTGCACGCCGCTCACAATCACCCAATCGTCCGACTGATCCAATGCGTGTGTATGTCGAACTGGTGCTCGCTTGCGCTTTTGG
>JAIKVB010001491.1:0-12580 GCA_024679045.1 Phytophthora brassicae
ACAGCGAAGTGCAGCGGCCGACGTCGGAACATGCGTTTTTCCACGGCGTCGACGTCCGCTCCGTGTTGTAGCAGTAATTGAGCCGCCGCAGCCTCCCCTCGGTCACAGGCCCAATGCAGCGGCGTGAGTCCGTACTTGTCCAGCGCCACAGCCTGCGTCGCGTCAGCTCGCAAAATGTCGTGCAGTTCCTCTACTTGGCCGGCACGCGCTGCTGCGTGCACGGGTGTGGTGTCCAGCTCCTCATGCAGCTCGTCCACGCCCACCTGAGGCGTCTCGTCCGTTTGCTGCAGCGGTTGAGGCTCCTGGCTCGTCATACTGCCGATCGTGAGGTGAGATGTGGGGCGGACGGCTGTTTTTCTCGAGTGACGGTTACTGTACCGTCCACCTGTTTTTGACACACTTTGCACCTGTCTTACGTGATATTCGTGAGTCTGTGTACTGTGATAGTGAGTCGTACGCGTTCGTACGGTACGCAGTCACTGTTATAACTAATGAATAGGGGATAGCGCTCCTTCAGCAGATAATTATCAAGATCCTACGCTTGTAGTTGAAGCCGCACGCCGCCATCTGGTCATTCATTGCACGGCTCAGGGCAACTCGCAGTGGTTATTGAACTGCAGACCAGTAGGTCTACGTGTACCTTAGAGTGGGGTGCGACGCGGGACTCGCCGCTGCTTAACGCTGGTATTTCAGCGGCTGGACATCAGTCCATCAGGAAAGCATCGTGTTGGTGATTGGGTTGTCGGCCCCGCACCGGGCCGCACGCGACGCAACCGCCGATAGAGTGCTTGCTTTGCCAGTACTGTATAATAGCGTCCCCATCTCCAGATTTCTCCGAGGCGTCATCCACTTAAAGTATGGTTGCTGTCTGACCTTCCTCGACCAGAATGTGGTGGTCACTGACTACTGCTGCTGCACCAGCCAAGTCCGACGCGACCATCCGTTTTCCTATCGCAGTGGGATTACTAAATTTCAACGGGCTTGACCCAGCACTGTGGTGTCTCTGTAAAACTATTATAGCTCTCGGTCTGCTGTCGGCAATCAGGTTCAACTGCAACTACTGTATATCTACATCGTAGATTCTATTACCGGTAATACATGTACTTGTACATGTATGTGTACACCGGTATGTACGTCCATGGCGGCGCAATTGCTCTAGTGGCGCAGATTGGCAGATTGCCAATTGCGTGGAGTAGCAATCCATGGCGGCGCAATTGCTCTAGTGGCGCAGATTGGCAGATTGCCAATTGCGTGGAGTAGCATCCATCATTTGAAGTGAGATACATTAATATATTATAGGTCGCCCTAGTGCTATCTAATGCCCGGTCTTACCGCTGCCAGTGCTGCAGGCGGCAGATGCAGGAGGTCTGATGGCTTATCCACCAGGTCTTGCCGCCCCGAAATTACACCGGCCCGCCCACCGCATCTCCAAGGAGTAGCATCCATCGAGCTTACACCGCCGGTCACGGCGTTTTGGTCCGAATTTACAGTATTTGTACCGGTATTTTTTTTCAGCTGGGCCGAATTTAAGGACTATTTTTCTCATCACATTACCGGTTTTTAATAGAAAAGTAGTCCTTGAATTTGGTCCGGAGTTCGTTGAATAATGTCTGGGTACGTCTTGGGTTGTACGACATAACAATTGCCTTCTTGACATAAAAATAGTCTCGGTGACACTGCTAAAATGGACGAGCATGCGGTGACCACCAAGGATCTGGCGGGGATATCGAGGACGCAGCAGTGGGTGCAAGTAGCCGCGCGAGTGTTTCCCGAGATCGGCACCGTCTCCAAGGCGAAACGAGCACGAAAAGCTGGTATTTTGCTGCTCAATGGACAAGCTCAAGTGCCCACTATTGTTTGCGCCGCTGTGAACGATGTGTTGACCTACTCAAGTCCAGAGAAGCAGTTGCAACTCGTTGCCACGCAAAATGTCGACGACTCGGGGGTTCTCGCATGGCTAAAAATTTGTAAGACGCAAGGAAAATCATTGCCACGCAAAATGTCGACGACTCGGGGGTTCTCGCATGGCTAAAAATTTGTAAGACGCAAGGATTACGCATAGTGTACGAGAGCGAAACGTTTGCAGTGGTTGTCAAGCCTGTGGGTATCCACGTGAAAGGCCGAGGCAAACGCACAGTGGAGCGTGCGTTGCCATTACTCTTGCGACGTTCAAAACTCGTTGCAAGTGACGACTTTGAACTGTCTGAGCCCCACGCAGTTCATCGCTTGGACTACCGCGTGGGTGGATTGTTATTGGTAGCAAAGACGAGGAGGATGGAAGTGGAGCTGTCGGCTCAATTGGAGAGGCATTCGGTCACGAAACAATACCGCGCTATTGTAATTGGGGATGTTCGTGAGAAGATATCGGCAAGTTGTGGGAATTGTTCAATATTGGAATCGGTTGATTTACCTAGTGCATTACAGGAGATCCGCGACCAGTTGTACTTTATTGATGGTCCCATTGATGGAAGATCATGTCTTACTGTGTTAAGAGTATCGAGTACGACGCGAAGGTCAGTGTTTCTTGGTATTTAATGTCATTGGTCTTATTGATACTTAATTAATTAACTGATACACTGTGATTTAGTGCACGCTATGGATGGATCTCTACAGTGGATTTATGGCCATTAACAGGGCGTAAGCATCAACTTCGACTTCATACAGCACAATATGGACACCCGATCGTTGGTGACGATCTTTATCATAACGTTTGCAATGTGGAGAACAAGGCAGTTGGAGAACAAAAGGCTGGTAACGCTAACAGCGAGCAGGATCGACCCGCAGTTGTGCGTGGCATGGGGTTGTTCCTGTTTTCGGTTGGCGTTGCGTTTGAGGACGCGGTCGGCAATCGTCGCAGCTTTTGTATCGACGAGCCCAACAAATTCGGGCGCTTTCGACACTTTTGTGAGCTGAATTGGACACGGCAAGCTGCGAGAGATAAGTGTCAACAACAAGCGGACTGAAAAAAAGTTAGTACTTCGCTGGCTTAATAATTGATCGGTGTTTCGTATGGTACGGAGATAGGCTGCCCCCGCGGCTTGCCACACCGCGAGTAGCAACGAACCTGTGCGTCTAGTGTACACGCTCAAAATACGACGAGTCTTGGGTCGTGGTATGTACAGCAGCCTGGTCGCTGTAATTTGGCTGCTCAGCGCATAGGTCTCTCTACTGCTGTGGCACCACATCCTGAAGCGCCACCAGTAACTGTACGGCCGTTGGTCGGCATCGGGGATCCGGGTGAAGGCAACCTTGCAAGATCCACCGAGACAATTCGGAGATCGGCCGTGCGTATCGCAGCTCGCCTGCGTATTTGGCCATCGTCGTCTTCACTTCGGCCGGCGTTGACTTGTCAGGGCATACCGGGTGCTTTCCCGTCACCATCATACAGTATACGATGCCCACCATCCACATGTCCGCCTTCTCCGCTGTAGCCTCGCAATCACCCCGGTTCGGGCGAAAGCACTCGGGAGGAAGGTACCGCAGAGTTCCAACCGTTGAGTTGGATGTGGGTGCCTTTGCATCGCGCGTCAAATCGAAATCAGTCAGCTTTACAGACCCGCCTTCGTCGATAAGAATGTTCGACGGCTTTAAGTCGTAGTGAGCAACGCCCATCTACAGCAACATAAAATGTAAAATCAGTCACTAGACCAAGAAATACTAAACGATTTTGTAAGACGTACATCTTCGTGCAAGTACTTTAGTGCGCTTAGAAGCTGAGAGAGAACTTTGTATGCAGAATCATCGTCCAAAAACCCGAACATCTGCGAATAAAACACGGCACGAATCAATAACTTTACATACAACAACTTGCTTCATTTGGTGACATACCTCAATGAGCTGCTGCAGGTCAGACTGAACACTTGCCACAGTAAAAGCCGTGTACTGTTGTTGTTGGTATCGGATCAGGAAGGGAACCTCGCCAACTTGAACAATGTTGGGATGGTTGAGTTTCTGTTAAATTGGTGATGTAGCATTAGCAAAGAGAGTTTGACTTCATCAGAGAGAGGTATGATAGCGTACCGAGTGGGTGTGGTGTTCTCGTTGGGCGTGTCGACTATTGCTAGTCAAACTTCATCAGAGAGAGGTATGATAGCGTACCGAGTGGGTGTGGTGTTCTCGTTGGGCGTGTCGAATTGATGTGGAAAGTTTAAGAGCACAAAGCTGCTTGCCGTTGGCGTAGTCAACTACATCCCAGACTTCTCCGTTGCCTCCCTTTCCTCGTAGACGAAGCAGTAGAAAACGGTTGCCCAAAATCGGGAACTTGGAGAACGGAGACACCTTTTCAACCCGTGTAAGCATCAGTTCCTGCTTGTGTCTTGTTTCTTCTCGCTGCGCATTCGAATCAGAAGAATAACGTCAGAAATACGATCTTAGGGTACTAAACTTCAAGCAGATGAGCAACGTACGTAGAACTGATGGATCTCCTCCTCGAACCGAGCTCGTCGAGTTTTGACCCACGAGTCATTGCCCTTTCCCATTGCGTCTCGGACAGCATTGTCGTGGAACACGAGTTTTGACCCACGAGTCATTGCCCTTTCCCATTGCGTCTCGGACAGCATTGTCGTGGAACTGCTTTTCAGCCAGGATATTTTCCCGTCTTCCACCTGGAATGAAGAATACTCGACTGTAGACATAAGTCACAACTATTAGCAACTACTCCTTCATCAGGTCTCATAACCAGTAAAACGTACGTGTCTTGCTCCTCCAGCTTTCCCCACTCGTCATACTTTTGTCCTTGCTGGAAGTAGCGCTGGAAAACCTGTTCCTGAATGTTCCATCGAAGTTGCTGTTCAAATAAAACAACATTCCTCAGTCAACCTGAAAAAAAAAAAAAGTAGGTACAGGTAGATGTGTAGCCAACGCACCTCCATCTCGTTTTCTTCCACGTCAGTAGCTTGATACCGGTACACATCGCTCATCATGGGCACGGCCTGTTGGATCTGGTTATTTCCTGCCACGAACGTTGTGGTGGTTGCTCCTTCCGACTCGGCCTTAATGGTGTTGTCGTCCACCGTGTCTTCTACGAGCACCGTCATCTGATCTGCCTGCGTCATCTCCGGCGTGCCGTTCAGTAAGCACCTCCTTGAAATAGACTGCATCTTGGGCTCTTGTGGGGTACAGAAGACCTGCTTGGTCATGCCGCAGCTCACTTTTCCAACTCTGGAAAGTGGGAAGCGGTCGGAAATGGACGAGAAGCCTCCGGTCGCGTCGTTGGCGGTCACTGCAGGCACAGGGACGGTCTTGACGTTGGCTGGGTACTCGACGTCCACCATGGCATGGCCATCGTAAGGTCGAGTCTCCTCTTTCACTTCAGCCACGCGGGCCACAGGCGCCACAGCCAACAAATTGGGCGTGGGCGAAGAGCGGGTGACCACCACATTAGGCTCGTCACAGAACATGTCATCGTCTGAGTCGTGTCCGGCGCCGCTGTGATTACCGGCGACGAATTGTACTTTGTGGTCGTTAGCGCCGCTATTGGTGCTGAACCCCCCGAACATGGCGGGTGAGCGCTCCGAAGGCAACAGAGAAAGGGATAGGGCGATTCCGCGGAGTTCCTGCGGGCTGTGAGCGAGAGTGCAAGTGACGCCCAAAGTCGTTTCTTCCGATGGTCCTGAGCTACAACACGTTGTCGATGCAACCGCTCTTTCTTTCCTGGCGTTCTGCTACTTATAGCGCGGAAGCGAGAATGGGAAGCAGTGCGGAAACGGGATCCGAGGGGAGGTTGACGTGGTGGAAGAATATTTGCAGTAGCATACTGAAGTCAATATTAAAATGCGTCGTCGCCCCGCCCGAGTGTGGCCCACATCAAGGTGAAACGACGCACTGATTGGTAGACTTTTGAAGAACAACTTCAATAAGCGCGGCCATACTGTAGCCAAATGCAATGTAGCGTCGCGATTGCGTGCGTCTACGGCAACTAGGGGTTTCCTTTCGTGGATCGTTTTTCGCCATGCGATGCAATGGACCCCTTCGCAGTAGTTGCCGAAATGGCCAGATCCCGGGATCCGTCCAGGCAAGTAAGCAGTTCTGCTCTAAGAATAAGGCTCAGGCTGTTGCTGGATCTTGCAGACAGCGAACTACCAGCGCTGGGACCGTGTACTTCAGTTTTTGTAGCGCAGTTACGTCTGCTAGCGATCATTAAGGTGGAAATATTAGACGTGCCAGTGGTGCATGGGAGCGGGGGGTGGGGCGTGAGGCATCGCGCGGATAGGAAGCTTGCATACTGCTAGAGTGAAGCCCTAGGCATTGGAAAGTGCTGTAGGAGATGCATGTACTTGTCTCCGACGGCACTAGTACCACTTAAATCAGTCTGCGTGGTTGACCGCGAAACGACGAACAGAAAGTCGTACATGTACTAAGTTACATAATATGTATTATATGGACAAGTAAGTGACTCCCCGCGCGAAAGAAATTGGTTCTACATAACGACGAATGTTATAATTAAAAGTATGTATGGCGATGCAAAAGTGGTGGACGTGTGTCAGTAGAGCTGCTTTGGGTCAGAAGTACAGCGCTCTTCTCATCTTACTACGAGGTCGCTGGCTTAGTAGTGGTTTTGCAGAAGTCCCGACTCAGGAGAGGGTTCCGATAAAATAATACCCCAAATGAATTTGCATTTTAATTTAAATTACTCCGGAGTATTAATTTAAAAGGCGCAATTCATTAAAAATTTGCAAGAAATTCAAATATGAGCTGTAGATCTACCGGAATATTATCAAAAAGGGCCCGCTGAATATGCAAGATAGCAGGCCACATGCTGGTTCAAAGCTGATTTATTCGGCAATGTAAATCCCGATCTAATTTTCATATCTAGGAAGGAGTGGTGCGAGGCACGTGACCAACTGTTGAAAGACTACGCATTTACTCATAGCAAGAACATAGAGCGGAAATCTAAGGTGGTAATTATAAAGTGGCGGTGCATGAGTTCTGGCTGTGACTGGCACGTGCTTTGCATTGTAAAACGGATAGCTGCCAATGATGAAGAGACGACGTCGGCTGAGTAAGAGGGATGAGCGTGGTGAGCGCCCCCCCACTCTGAGGTCACGTGCCTCGCACCAATCCTTCCTAGATATGAAAATTAGATCGGGATTTACATTGCGGAACTTTCAGACCTCGCACCAATCCTTCCTAGATATGAAAATTAGATCGGGATTTACATTGCGGAACTTTCAGTTTTGTACCAGCATGCGACAGCGCAGGACCTGCTATCTTGCATATTCAGCTCCCCTTTCTGATAATGTGTGATGGATTTGGGGCCCTTTTCGATAATAATCCAGATCTACCAGAGAACAGACCCCGTCAGCCGTCAGCCATTCCTTGCTTGTGTACGCTAGAAGCCACATAACTAGCTAGACATCACTTCCAGCATCACCTCCGAGCTCGCGACCCCACCCCACTCAGCTGCCTAGTTCTCACCACTAGCACCAGTAGCCAATATCCATCATTATCTTCACCCAGGTCGGGGATAACATGTACGTATGCACAACCTGCTCTAACCTACAGACAGATAACTGTTACAGCAACATACTCAATCATCTGAGACGCAGCCACACTGTCTACGAGCAAGACGCCCCGGATGCAGCACGCCTCCAAACCCCGCTGAATCTACGTATCGTCAGTCAACAGACTCTTGATCGCTACCGCTGGCTGGAGTGGGTCATGTCAGACCGACTCCCATTCGAGCTTGTAGAGCGTGGACTCACCCGATAAAATCCCGCCCTCTCTACCGTGTCGGAGGACATACTGTCCAAGTACGTCAGGATCGTGAGTGAGGCGGCCGAAGGGCAAATCGCTCACGAGCTTCCAGAGTCTTTATACTCGTTTTGGACGACTGGAGTAGCAGTAAACGTCATTATGTAGCCATATTTGCGGTTTGTGACAGTACGTTGGAGCAATTGGTATTACCGGTAATCACAGCGCCGGCGACTATTTTGACGATTTGGAGTGCTCTTCGCGCCGCTTTCTATTCCTGGTGTTTTCGCCGGTAGAGCGGCGAGAACGCCAGGAGTAAAGTCAGAGAAAGATCTCAGCGCACAGACTCAGTTTATCCTACGCTGTCTCGGTACAACAGCCCTAGGAGACCGTCAAATTCATGGAGGGTGATAACTGTTCGGTTAATCAGTACATCGACCCAAAGGAGGGCGCTATCCTGTTTATCGGATGCGCCAGCCGTAGCGTTAACCTGTCTGTCATAGACTTCCTCAAGAGTGAGGACGAGCTGATCAAATAAATTCACGTGTTGATGCCGAAGCTGCGGACGATCAAGAGTCGAGAAATAATACAATCGGTCCCGGTGGTGCTGGTGGCTGACTGGTGCTACCCAGAAGAGTATTTGCGTTGCTGCTACCACCGCCCCGATAACTAATTCTTATGGATTTGGAGACGAAAAAGATAGTACCAAGCTCTCCGAGTCGAGGAAGTTGCTGTTGCTTCAAGCGAATGATCGCACCCTCCAAATATTGCTATGTGTTACGGAAACCGTGAGATGCAGACTTCTCCTGGTATTCAAGCAATTATGCGAACCAGAGCTTTTCATGTGATGATGTACGCCTGCACGGCATGCACCGCGAAGAAGCCCTGGAAGGACACTTCGTTCTCAGTATTAGGGGTCCCGAGAATGCAATACTGAGATTAATCTTCTTTGCTGGAAGACAAAAAGTAACCATTCAATTATTTGCATTATTTCTTCACATTATCGACCGTATCTTGTCTACAGGTTTCTATTGTACTGCAGAAGCATTACCACTTCCCGCTTCTTTGGCGCAATCCTCTTCCGGAGGGCCGTCAGCACAAGCTTGGCTGAAATGAAAAAGCGCTCGCACTCGTTCGACGTCGGCGGAATGTAGCTAATGTGCGAGCGCTTGGCCATCTAACGCCTCTTGAATGCACCCTTGACGATAGACAACTCTTCGGTGGCGTTACATGGCGATCTTTCGCTGTTGGCGCATTAAACTGGGTAGACGCCGCCTTTTCTGATAGATTTAGATCCTCCCCGCTCCCGAGCTTGACAAGGCCCATTCCAGATTAGAAAATTGACGATGGGGCCGTCACAACCAGTCCAGTCTTCAGCGCCGAATAGAGTTTGATAACTTGATAAAAAAGGCGGCGCACAGTGCAAAGGGTCAGCATAGTTTTCTGTAACTCCTTCGTAACGGCCTCAAATGCCACCAGGTCTTTGAGCAGTGTCTCGAAACACTCATGATCAGCGCGGCGTAGCAGCAGAGGCTGTACGCCGTGTTCGACGAACACTTCATGTCCCAGCTGGATAATAAACGGCTGTAGCTTCACGTAGCTCTCGACCATTTCATACTTACTTGACCACCTGGTCTCGTTTAGCAGGAGCGGAGACAGATGGGAGACGCGACGCGGTCAAGGCAAAGTACAGGTAATACAGTATGATTTTGCGAGAGCAGCCAAACGGTGGCGTCGTTGGTTCTGATTGAACAAATTGTTGTGCTGCAGTGTTTTCGATCGATTGCGCCCAGGTGTGGTTACTGTTTGAGATGTAAATGTACTGCGTCGGAATTTGATTTTTGCTTTTCGGGTATCCATGTCAGGAAGTCCTCTTGGGAAGTGTCGTGCGGGGGCCAGATTTGAATCTTCATCCACTGCTTAGGACGATCCGCTCAAGGCACTCCATGTGTCCAACGGCCCATGTTCCTGCCCCCGCTCTGGTCCAGTATTCCGCCATCCCCTTCTTGTGGATGTGGCTACAATTGAGGCTCACTTTCTGTATGAATTGAATCTGGTACCTAACCGCTCTCTTCCGTCTCGCGCTTAGACTCCCGGACGGATTCCTCTCTCCGAAGGCTCGTTTTACCAGGAGGCGGAAATCTCGGACACCTCCATTCTTGCCATTTGGTCACCTGCCCCCAAGACAAGGCTTCGACTGTTTCTTCGTCTCCTCCGGTCTCGACCATTGCCTCCTGGTCACAACAATAGGTCACCTGCCCCCAAGACAAGACTTCGACTGTTTCTTCGTCTCCTCCGGTCTCGACCATTGCCTCCTGGCACAACAATATACGGTGCCTGCCTTGTCGCAGAATTTCACTTCCGTGCAGGATCGCCGTGTACCTCAAGCCCGACGAATAATTCATTGTAGACGTACCTGTCACGCTCTCCACGCACTCCTCTCGGCGACGTTCCAGGCGGCACGTTGGTCGGACGTCTAAGACTCGGATTCGTATGGGCTTGTGGCACACCTTCGTCCGTCTGCTGCATGGGTGCAATACCATTCCACATGTCGTTCAATTACAAACGCAGGCCAAGAAATACGGACCTGAACAGGACTGTAGACACGGCTTCTTGTGGAAATAACGTGGATTCGTTGAGGGGGGGGGCTTGGGAGTGTGTGAATGCTGACTGCCCCTCCAGTTCAATTCGAGCGAGCCGTACAGTAAACCCCGACCTAATATAACAGTTTGCGGCCGCAGACTCGGGTTCGCCGACCGCAAATGAATTCGCTGAAGTGGAGGTCTTGCTACCCGAAGAGTGACTCTCGAGCGTGCAAAAAATCGCCAAACAACACAACCGAACAAATGGAAGCTTTCGAACCAGTCGGTGTGGGGATTCGCGGAGGGGCTGGTTGCGGTTGTGGATACCGTTGCACCGCCAACTCGTGTCTCAATGCCAAGGAGAGTCGATATTGATGTGAGCTGAATTGCGTGCTCGGCAGCGAATGTGGCAACAGTTGCATCCGAGTATGTCTCTCCTACTAGATCGGAGCGAGCAAAGGGGTCCGCTTGGAGCGGTGGCCAGTGCTTTCACTGCGGTCGGAGAGGTAATCAGGCTGTATCTTTGTCATCTCCAACGGTTTGGTCATCCATGCAAATGCGGTCGGAGAGGTAATCAGGCTGTATCTTTGTCATCTCCAACGGTTTGGTCATCCATGCAAGAACAGCACCGTTAACAATGGGTACCGAATGCATCTCAAGACACGCTCCGCCGGAAGAAGACACATGGGCAAGGAATATGGCTATATGCCGTGTGCTGACGTCGACGAGCCGATGCACCTGGCAGTGGAGACCTCAGCCTCTGGGCCTACTTTCGATGCCGTTGAATACTTTGGATCTACTGTTGCCCTTGGACCTCGACCTGACCCTGGTCCTGTTGCTCCCAGTCTCGACGCAAGCTCTGACACCACCGCATGTACTGCATATTTCTGAGCCACTCGTGCAACCCTTCCGCCCGTTTTCACGAGATGCAAGCTGGCCGCACAGTGACGGTGGTGTTGGTGTCACTTCGGGATGTGTATGTGGGTGAGTAGGTGTACACGAACAGCCTGTGGTTTGCGTGTCGTGCAACTGGGAGGGGTGTCAGCACAGAGACATTCAAGACATGAATTACGATACGAGTGCCGTGCCAAAGACCCCATGATCGTGGAACCGAATGTGCTTGCGGAACTGCTAGATATCAAAAGGGCCGAACTATATTTTTCTTTAATTTTTTACATGGTGAAAGTAGGTCAATTGAAAAGTTTAAGTTGTGCATAACGAATTCAAGATATCTACACCACGGTCAAGTCTTTTTCAGCTTAGCCCCCGAACATTCTCCGATATACTACCAATCGAATCTCCTCGCTCTACCAAATGCGCGTGACGTTCCGCAGGTCTCCGGTGGCTGGGGTAAGAGCTGTAAGAAGTACTCGGGCGTTTGAACTATCTCACACGACGCTTGTCATGTTCTACAGAGAGAACATATACCAGGCTGTAACAACCAGAAGCCCCAGGACCAACTACTGTTATGCACGACCGTGGAGGACATAGTTCCCATCGGCCGCAACCAATGAAAAAAAGTGACTCTCAAGTACAATGCAAACCACACCAGAGCGCGAACTGAACTCGCTCAGACGCAAATGAAGAAATGGTACATGTCTAAGAAACCGACCGACAGCGGCAAGATCCTACCCCGCCTCCGCCCCATAGTGATGGCCAAAGCGGCACAGCTGCAGATCGAGGCTCAAGGTGGTGTGCACACCTCGCACGATGGCCTCGTTATATGCGATGACGACGGGGGATTAATGTTTGTCGAACAAGAAATGGCTCACTCAAATTTGAGGAGTTCCCTCAACCACGACACGCACACGGACACATTAGAAGAGCATCAACACACATATCTACATGACAGACAGCCGTATCGACAGAAGTAAGACATCCGAGACTCTGCGGCATACCGCGACGCAACAGAACAAGACGTGACCAAAGATACACAGTGTGAGCACCGTGCGTGAGTCTGACGGTGTCGCCACAGCGCCCAGCTTTCGGAGCCTTGATTCCTTGGATGAAGAGGAAGCTGAATCAGGTGTTCCGTCGACCAAGCGGCCACGCAAGGTTAGTGGTGGTCTGCCTCCGACGAGTGCTCCACGTCAGACGACCCGTAGTCACCTAGGTTCCCAGGTGTCACATGTCTCTGGATCGACTGAACCAATTCTCCCTGCCATTCTCTCGACGACCATGACTGATCTCCGTCTCCGGGCGATTCGAGCTTCTTCTTGGGACGCTCGGATGCCAGTCCACTCGGAACGACTGAAACCTTTGAAGTTCCTTAATTTCGGGTCGTCTAGGTGTTGGCAAAGGATTGT
>JAIKVB010001492.1:0-12578 GCA_024679045.1 Phytophthora brassicae
CTTGGAAGTGAAGAAGAAGAACAAAAATCACGGCCGGAAGTTCTTTGCGTGCTCGCTGGGCTTTGACGAAGGGCGTTGCGACTTCTTTCTATGGGAAGACGATCATGTTCCTCTTGCTTTGCAGACACTCTTTACAGCTTCCTCATCATCGGGTGGTGTTAGTGAATCAGCAGCAGAAGCTGAAGCCATTGAGTGTGTTCCTCTTAACATCGAATCTTCGGAAGAAGAACAACGCGAAGCGATGCGGACGAACTTGCGTCTTGTATTCGGCCACGCTGAGTTTCGTCCAGGTCAACAATGGGCCATTTCGAGGGTGTTACATGGCAAAGACACACTTCTCGTGTTGCCAACAGGAGCGGGAAAGTCACTGTGTTATCAGTTCCCAGCGCTTTTCCTACCTGGAATTACCCTCGTGATCTCGCCACTCATTTCGCTGATGAACGATCAGTTCGAGAGTCTTCCAGCTCCTCTCAAGGCTCGAGCTGTGTGTTTATCCGGATCTTCTGGCTCGGATTCCAGCTCGTCCAAGGCGAAACACGCCGCTTTTGTGCGTGATCTACTGGCAGACAAACTGTCGCTTATCTTCCTGTCTCCGGAGAAAGCGTTAGGCGCGGGGATGCAGGCGCTGCTGGCCATGCCACGAGTTCGAGCTCGCTTAGCGCTTGTGTGTGTTGATGAAGCGCATTGCATCTCCGAGTGGTCTCACCACTTCCGACCAAGTTATCTACGACTCGCCGAAGTCTTCCGTCATGCCCAATGCGTCTTGTGTGTCACTGCTACAGCGTCTCGACGGGTTGTGCATGATGTTTTGCACCAGTTGCGTTCACGTCGAGACTTTCAAGCTACAACAAACGAGAATGAAGGGGAAATGGTACTTCAAATGCCATGGCAGCGGAGGAACTTAGCGCTTGAGGTTCGAACGGTGCGTTCGAATGACGAGCGTCTTCGCCATCTCGTTCACATTCTTCCAGAACTGAGCAAAGGGTCCACTCAGTCAAAAGGAAGCGGTGGTGTTATCGTGTACGTTCACCAACAGAGACAAACAGAGGAACTTGCAGCATTGCTTCGTGAACAATTACCTTCTACATGGCGTAGCTTTGGAAAAGTACTCGCGTTCCATGCTGGAATGAACCCAGAAGCGAAGGAAAAGGTTCGGACAGGTTTCGCCCGTGGTCGAGTGCGTGTCGTGGTTGCTACTGTAGCTTTTGGTATGGGGATTGACAAGAAGAATGTCCGCGCGGTTGTGCATTTCCACATGCCGTCATCAGTGGAAGGCTACGTGCAGCAAGTTGGACGAGCTGGTCGTGATGGAAAGTCTGCACGTGCTCTCCTCTATCTACTGGACGAAGACGCTGTTCACTTCCGCTCGCTGCTTTTCTCAACAGCGCTGCATCGAGACCAGCTTCGTAGGCTGTTGGCACTAGTTTTTCAAGATCAAATGAAGGTAACAATACCGAACGTCAAGCACGTTGTAGCTGTACAATGCTCGTGTCAAAGAGTAGGTGGAGACCTGACAATGGTGTCATTGGAACGAGATTGGCTTGAGCTTCACCTGGACTTGAAAGCAGCTACGATTGAGACGTTTCTCACGTTGTTGGCACTAGAGACTCAGCGTGAGAGAGCCAAGAAGCAGCAAGAAACGTTAGGCTTACGCGTGACACTGCAGCCTCTGAGTATGAGTCGATGTACACTCACACTACTCGGCACACAAGCGAAGAAGTTACCGCCTCGCTCGTGTGTTAAGCTTTTGCTTGAAGCGGTACAGCGCAAGGAGCTGCCTAATGCTTCTGTGACTCAACGCAAGAACGGATATCTGAGCTTCTGGGCGATCGACTTTCACCTCCACGAAACAGCTCAATGGTATGCTCGTACTGTCAGTTCTGGAGGCAATGGCGAGCTACATGCAGCCACTTTAGCAAGCTCTGATGCCCAGAAAGAAGGAGAGACCAATGCTACTGCTGTTGCTGCAGCGACGAGCGAACGACGGATGTTGCAGGATCTACGAGCAGCTCAACAAACTGGTCAAATTCAGCGCTTTTCGCTGTCACATCCTGCCTTTCAAGTGCAATTGAGTTGGCGAGTTGATCCGAGCCAAGAGATGGTAACTGCAGCTGTGAATCAGTGTACTGAATCTTTGTACGCTAAGCACGAACATCTTGAAGCACGTCAAGTGGCTCGACTGGCTCATCTGTATGGAGCACTGTATGCTGCTGCCTTGCCGACACCATCGCCAACAGCTACTAGACGCGACTGTGAGGAAGAAGACGTTGACGAGAAAGCACGTGCTTTAGAGAACAAACTGGTGCGTTATTTCGAAGAGGATGAAAGTGAAGGAGAAGAACCGAGAGTTCAAGACGATGAAGATGAAGAACTGCTTCAAAAGATGCTACGACCGCTGACGCCGTCTCTGATTGAGTCTATTGAGCGTGATACGAGCTCTTTAATCCAACTCCGTGTTGGAGGTCCGATGGAAAATGAAGCTGAAGAGAGCAAAAATGACGAGGAAGACATTAAATGGACGAGTTATGCAGTAGAAAAATGAAGCTGAAGAGAGCAAAAATGACGAGGAAGACATTAAATGGACGAGTTATGCAGTAGCCAAAGTGTTTCATGGGCTCACGACACCCCAATTCCCAACGAAACAATGGCGAGATCACGTTTGCTGGCGTCGCTACTCTGACGTTGCGTTTGAACGCATTGTTCAGATTGCTAACAAAGTGTTGAAAGAAGACCAAGCTGGAAAGTAATGAGAATGGCTATGCCTTATTATTACTACGAGTACTTGAGCTGTGTGAGCCTCAGTCAAGTACGACCATTTCCATTGATGGCTTTCTAGCACTTACTGGTTTATATCTACTGTACTCCGAGTTGAAACTAACTTATTAACTGTCGACAGGTTACACTGTTCATGTATACGTCGGATACTGTCGAACTGGAAGACGGCAGTTTGAGTGGTGACGACTTAAGACCTGCTTAGGCTTGTGAGGAGCAGGTTGGGACATCTTCCGGATTGGGTGTGGAGAGTATAAATTCATCTCAGCTTTAGGTTCCACTGCGTTCCGAATGCCAGCGATTTCAATGCGTCTGGCCCAGGTATCAGCAGCAGTGTGAGTCGTTTCGAGCATGGCGAAATGACTACCGCTATGGTACAGTTTCCGCTCTTGGAGTTCACTCTCCATCATGGCACTCCACGTTTTCTTGAGCATTTGCATCTCTTCATCGTCCGAATCGTCTTCATCGACTTCTGTGCGTTCCTCTTGACGGCCGAATTCACGGTAGAATTGGCGGGTGAAGTCGAGATTGTTAAACCGCCGAGTTTCGTCGTCACTGTCCGCTTCGTCTTCACTGCTACTACTGGGAGAGAATCTACTGGTATTGGACTGATATCTCTGGTCTGTGTGTGTCATGGTGAAAGCTGGAGTAGGGACCAGAGGATAATGGTGGAAACCTGGCGTGAGTGCGATGGCAGCTGACGTTCTCCGAGCTGCACTAGGTGATTCTCCTTGTCTATCGTTTACATTACTGGATGGAACAACACGAGCAGCTTCTTCTTGGTGGGTTCCGCACTCAAGAAACGTCTCGATGTGAGTCATCATACTGAAGCAAATAGCAATAAGTTGACGCTGTCGAACGACCTCAACAACGTCCAGCGCTTGCTGTAAGAAGCAGTTGAGGGCGAGAGAGCGAGCTTCAATCACTCGTTTGGAGCGTGAGCCAAAGAGTTTACGGGATGGGAATTGTCTGAACACGTAGGCAAATCGATCTGTTGTGGGTGTTGCGCCATGATGAAGATACTTGGCACGATAAGAGCTGATACTGCTAGAAGTGCTGGCACTGGAACTGATAGTGGAGCTATTGATGTTGAAGCTGCTCTCGGTGGTGTCGAATTCCGAGCTCGTAAGGTATGTAGCCATTTGATCATCGATTAACGCCAGGAGTTTCTCGCGCAGTTCGCAAAATTCGGAGAAACAGCGACGAATGTGCCAACTGCGTCGTGTTTTAGTGTTTTCGACACGCAGAATGTAAACGGTGGATGGCTTGAGCGCTAACGCTGACGTGATGGACGCTGACAAGGAATGCATCGTGTGGTTTTGTGTGGTCGGAGACGATTGTAAGAATGTCGACGGGTCTTGGAGTGCAAAAGACTGGCGACTGGTAGTTTCAAGCACTTGATTCTCGTCTTCCTAGCTTGGAAAGTTACCGAAGCTCGAGAATTGTCTATTGGTGATGGAAAAGGAGGATTGGATAGTGGTGACCGTGAGTTGAACATCGCTGTATTTTGTTCTGATAGCCTGATAGCTCAGGTGCGACCATCTCACGAGCTCTGGACGGTCTGTAGAAGGAACGACGTGGCGGCATGGAGCAATTTCTGAGCCGATGCTGTTTCTCTAGCACCACAAAAGTAGCTGAGACTCTCGATGGGAGTCTACAAACCTTGTACTTGGAATTAAATATGGGGATAAGCTTTGATGCTTGAAAAGACGCATTAGCTTACAGTCCAGTGTATGAGCCTTTCGAGGCACTCACGCTAGTCCAGCGTAACGCCCGCACTTCCTGTCGGCTACCAAGCTGATTAGTGACTAGCGCTTTTTCCTGCACGAAATATAATGTTTTGACACCATTTTTGCAGCTCAAGTATGTACAGTAGTGAGAATTTAAAGAGATGCAGCGTTAAACTGTGACTGCAGGATACCACTCTAGTCACAAAAGGACAGGCCGCTCCTTACTTTTCATGCTACGTGCTAATTGTTCCTAGTGCAATCCCATTGAACTTGGTTTCAATGAACAAACTTTTTTCTGGCGATGCACACGACGGGTAAAAACAAAATCCACCGTTTGATCGCGGATTGTTCCCCTTTCGGACCAAATTGGTATCTAACGTCTTCAACTGACCATTAACTGCTTAAGTTTCGATGCGTTCCACTTGAAAAACGTGAACGATGCTCGCAATATCTGACTGGATTATTGACTGACGAGGGTTTCTCCTGTTTGAAACCCAAGGGGTGAAGAGAACGTTCGAGATTAATCGCGTTTAACGTAACTAGGTAGCTAACTACCTATTCTATAATATTACGAGGCAATTAATTAAGTGTTTAGGGCTGGAATGGGTCAAAAGGAGGCGCTCCAAATGCATGCGGACAATGTCCGCTGGCACCTCTCACTGCACTTGGCGACTGGAAATAAGCTCAGTTCTCGATCTCGTCTTTTCTGTCTCCAAATCAATATCATGTGTGGGTAATGGCGTTTCATTTGTGAAAAATGGTGAAGGGAAACTGAAAACCAACGTGCTTCTGGATGATATCCGCTGCATAGGTTCACACCGTGACTTCTGCCTCCGGAGACGGAACAACAGTCTTGTGGCCATCTACTCGGCAGCTTTAGTAGTATGTAATGCGGTCAGCACTTTGGGTGCTGAGTTTATCGAAGGCAGCACTAGCCACTTAACATGATCATTACGTCAATGAAGCCTATTACGTATACTGTATGGCTGTTCGAAGATCTTTATGATAGAACGATCTTCTCTTCAAACAGTTCTTCCCAGTCACAGTCTGTGGTAAATTGGTGGAGCTATAATTTATTGGATTGTTTTTTGTGGACGTTGCCGTTCATCATCAAGCGCATTTTTCGTACCGTCAAGATGGCTGCCTGTCAGTGTGGCCATCACTCCACACATTTGCTACAATTGCTCATTGCACACCATGAAGTTTCATGCGGTAGCAATTCAAATGAAAGACGGTTCATTTCCTGGAGGCACGAAAAGAAATGGTGTTTTACACACAGCCACAACAGGACAGGTAGGAACAAAATGACGTGGTGCACATTTCATGTGCGAACCATCCACTACGAGCTGCAGCGATCTCCCAGTTCAGCTTTCGACCTAGACACGAAAGCCAAGTAGTTTAAGAGGGGGTTTCTCCAACAATACGACAATTCAAGACGCCATGACTGACCAAGGACCTGACAAGACCATCGACGCCGCCACGACCGAGACTGGACACATTTCGCTGAGCCCTACTCCGGCTGAGGTACCAGCGACTGCCGAGACTTCAACCGTAGAGGTCGTCGACGTTACGACGGACGGTACCTCGTGGACGGCAACCCCGGCTCGTGTGACGACTGGCCCCCCTCCGATCCGAGCATCCAAGCGCGTGGCGAAGCGCATGGCGCCGTAAGAAGAAGATGGTTCGCGCCGGACTCCCCGCGTCTCAGCCCGACGTGCCAACGTCCACGGAGGAGCCAGCGACGACCTGGATGGGGCGACCGTCTGCTAGTACGGCAGAGAGACCCGGTTCTGCCACCACGACGACGACACGACAGGCCACGGAGTTCGACCTGACGGACTTCATGTCGTCGTTTCAGCCTGGTCTCGTCACGGAACCAAGAACGACACCATAAGTGCGCGGCAAGCCGGCTGTGGCTGAACCGTCAACAAGCGCCCAAGACGAAGTGCGTCTTCTCCGACAAGAGGTCGAATCCCCGCGCTCGCCGCGGGGCGAAACGCGGAATCCATGCCCTATGAAAAATCGAGCTCAAAACAAAATTCAAGCTCAATTTCAAGCTCCCGGTGCGGTCCAATTTTGACTGGAGACACTGCGCTCCGCTTTTTGCCAATTTCGCCTAAGGCGATAATTGATGGTAAGTTTCAAGTGGCTACACAATCAACCGCACCTATTATGGCTATACAGCCTAGGGCGACCTTGACGGCTATTCAACCAGCTGCACCTGAGATGGCCATACAGCCTAGGTCAACATCCAGCCTAGGTCACCACCATTACCTGAGATGGCCATACAGCCTAGGTCACCATCATTATCTGAGATGGCCATACACCTAGGACACCTTATGTACCTAAGATGGCCATACAGCCTAGGACACTCTCTACGCCCGTGATGACTACACAGCCTAGGTCAGCCGAAGCGGACTTAAGACCAGAAGATACGATTCTAAGTGCAGATGCCATCGCCCATGCAACGCGCACTACGCATGCTGTAATAACTAGTGCAAGGGCAACTCGGGTATCTAAAAACGCGGTCCACCGCGCTACGGGCTTTGAAGCACTTCGACGTCTATCACTGAACAAGGCTCTGGGAAAGTTGGGCTGCGACTTCCAACATCGCCGTACCCTGCGTCTCGGCGATCGTCAAATGGGACAGAGTTTCTTCTTAACACGCCTCTGCAACGTGCACTCTCTGAGTTTGTCCGCCGAACGAGGATGTCTTTACCGGCTCTAGTTGAACGTGTACGCGGCCAGACGGAAGCAGATTACCGTCCGAACAAGAATATGGTCCCAGCAGTTATCGCGCAGGTGTGCAAGGACTACCAGCATTTAGAGAAACTGCAAGCTATTGTTGCGGAAGGCGTACGCGTGGAGCTCAAGAAGGATATGCCACGTCAATCACATCCGCCCGACAATCATGGATCCGCAACTGAGAAGGTGAACATACTACGCAAGGATATTCGCAAGGAGCAAGACGCGTGGAGGTGCCTCGTACTGGACTTGGACCTCTTCTCGATGTGGCCTGAAGTGTTCATCAGCCCATTCGGCATTGTCGACAAGGCGGGTGGCGACCCGCTGACGTCCGGAAGAACTATTCACGATTTGTCATTCCCTGAAGGAGCCTCGATCAACGACTCCACAGACCGGGACACTATTCCAAGGGCCGACTATCGACATTGTGATGCCGTCGCTTCCGAGATTCTACGAACCAAGCGGGGGCATCTCCTTGCTGAGACCAAGATCATGGCAGGCGACGTAACGTCCGCTTTCCGTAACGTCAGCATTCACAGCCGCAGTGTACACCGCTTTGCGGGACGCATTGAGATCGAGAATGCACTCCACATTGAGCTTGCGTGTCCATTCGGATGGACGGGTTCCCCCGGAGAATATGAAGTCATTGGTGGAGCGATAGCTTGCGTTCACGGAAACCATGGCAACCAACACAACCCAAACGGCTTCTTCAACTATCATTGGGTAGATGACCACGTGAACGTCGCCGCTGAAGTCGGGTCGAACTGCGAAGATATGGAACGCTCATTGCGCTATGCCATGACCGCTGTTCTAGGCAGTGGGGCCGTCAATGAGAACAGATTCACCGCATGGAACACTAGTCAAAAGATCCTGGGATTGCAGTTCGACTCCATAGCAGCAACGGTCCCCATGCCCGCCGTCAAGATTGAGAAGGCTCGCAACGTCGTAGCATCAGCATACCACACGCGTGAACTCACGCGGAAACGGTATCGCTCCCTTATGGGAGGCCCACGCCACGTCGCAACATGCATCGGAGCAGCACGCCCGTTTCTCCAACGCATCCGGCTTAGAGAGATAAACCTTCACCGGTTCCGACACGTCACGGTATGCGACTCCAGGAAAAAGACTTGCTATGGTGGTGACAAATTCTTCACTCCCCACTCTTAAATGGCGTGGCCCTTGAGTACTTCAACATGCTCCCGGAGCCCGATGTGGTCATCGAGATGGACGCATGTGACCACGGTCTGTGCGCTCTCGATACGAAGGCCAATATTGCGCTGACTTACCGGTTTCACCTCACGAGCTTCGGCTCATTGCTCGCTTTAAGATTGGGGATGCCAATGGTTTCAACATCAATTTCCGAGAACTGCTATCCTGTGCATTCGCTACCCACGAATGGGGTTCTCGGTGGTCCGAGTATGCTGCGGATGGACGTCGCCCCCTCCACGTACACTTCCGTATCGACAATACATCGGCTGCGGCCTGGCAAAATCGCCTCGCGTCACGTAACACCCGTTCTCAAGACATTATCCGGCTCATGGGATACTGGGAGAGCTATCTCAATCTCCGTTTCTCGGCGTCTCATATCGCTGGAGTCGACGACACGCGCGCAGACGCTGGATCCCGCATTGCCGCTCACCCGTTCTACGCTATTCAGTTTGAAGAACTAAATCGTGGTTGGTCGCAGGTATCACCGAGGATAGACGTTAACACGCGCGCAGACGCTGGATCCCGCATTGCCGCTCACCCGTCCTACGCTATTCAGTTTGAAGAACTAAATCGTGGTTGGTCGCAGGTATCACCGAGGATAGACGTTCACGAACTTTCGTCGCTCTGGCGCAATATCTCCGCGAGCATTCCGTTGCCGACTCCACCTTCATCAAGTACTCTGCAGCGAGACTAAGTGGACGATATGGGCATCACGTAGGGGAATTGAGCCATGGCTGTCGGACCTCACCGACGAGGACCGTATTCAAGTACTCTCCGAATTTGTCGTGCACGGATATTATTATGGATTTGGCGCTGGCGGACCGCTACGCGGATCATCAATCGGCAGCACGCTACAAGGCGTTCGTCACTTCTTCGCTGCGACCGGCAGAGCATTTCCGATTGCACACCCACATGTTCGCATGCTCCTGAAAGGGATAAGCCGACTTGACACACCTCTTCGGCACAAGGCTCCAGTATCTATTCGGCTCCTCGAACTCTGCTTCCATTCTCTACGGTTCGAGGATCCCTTTGCCCAAGCTCTCTGGGGTCGTGTGTGTGGCGTCCTTTTTCCTGTTGAGACGATCGGAAACCGTTCCCATCAGCGGAAACTCGTTCAAGTGGTTCGCGCTTAGAGCCGAGGACCTCGTAGTCCTGGATTCGACTAACACTATCAGCGGCTGAAGCGCGATCTGTACACACGAGACTTCGCGGTTCCAAGACCAATCAGTGCGGGCATGCAACAGCTCGAATGCTGCATCGATCAGGACACCCATTCCTGTGCCCTGTTTTCGGCGCTCTTCTACTTCTACGGTCAAGACAAAACGTCCCTCTTGGAATTCCAGCGGCAGTATACCTGGAGCGCACTGGTCAGCCGGCGTGCATCTCAACGGCACACCTGTCGAGTGCTATCAAGAAGGCCGCTGTGGAGAATGGCGATGATCCAAGAAACTTCATCCCGCACTCCTTCCGTGCCGGGGGCGCAACGCACATGTATCGTGCAGGAGTGGATGCTATGGCGATTCAATTCCACGGCCGATGGGTTCCGGATACCTTCAAGATCTACACCAACCTCTGCGCGGAATCCGTCACCTCCCTTGCTGTCAACATGGTCACCGGATCCAAGGGAGACTCAACTCTTCACTAGTGGGCGTATGCTGCATGACCTACAACGGGGACTCCGCTCTCCTCGTCCCTTTTTGGATGAGCGGATAGCGGATGGTCATGCACATATGAACGTAATGGCGGGACCCCGAGGTCCCATCAGATCCCCGGTACTTGCATCACAAACCGGTATCACTTTCTTATTTAGGGCTTAACTGTGCTACTGATTAAATTGAGAACTAAAAAACGGAAGAATGGATGGACGATTGCTTCTGTGTGTACTGGCGCTCTTGCGAGGTCGCCACAAACTTCGTCTTCTTTTCATCTGTTGCCTCTTTCTTGGGAGTTGGTACCCACTTCAGCATTCACTATTGCTTCTAGCACTGCAGGATAGTAGCCCAGATACCGCGGTGGGGTTGAGAAGTACTTTGGGGACAACGACTTCTTTTTTTCACTGCCAAATACTTTAGCGGATGGTGTGGTAGGTGCACTGAAGCAATGGATTATTCAACCAGGCCAACCACCAAAATTAAATAAATAATTCCTCGATACCGATTTTTTATGGGGGGAGCACCGGGGTCCCGCCATTACGTTCATATGCCCATTAATGAATTACGATGTTTTACCCCAAAGGTGTGGAAAGGTTCATTTCCTGAGGCACGAAAGGAAATGGTGTTTTAAACATAGGAACAAAATGACGTGGTGCACATATCACCATGTGCGAGCCACCTTCAGCGAGCTCCCAGTTCAGCTTTCGACCAAGACACGAAAGCCAAGTAGTTTAAGACCCGCCTCTCCTCGTCCCTTTTTGGATGAGCGGATGGTCATGCACATATGCCCATTAATGAATTACGATGTTTTACCCCAAAGGTGTGGAAAATGCCGGTTGGCGAGTAACCAATACTTATTTTTTTTTAAATTTAAGTACATTTTGTCGTAGTGAATTTGCTTTTGCCATTTTACGGTTGAAAGTGAGGAATTTACGAAGTGCGTCAACGTCAACTTGAGAAAGCGGGTGAAATGGTGTTTTGGAACGGAGCCTAAAATTGCCTGCGGTTTAAGATCCGTGTGCGGAGCACGCGGGTTTAAACCCAGGACTAGCCATGGTCACAACTACACCAACATAGTGTTGTTTTGTTTTCTCAGGGTTTGCATGGGGTGAGGCAGGGTGATATGCTTGATGTCGACTCCTCCAACTTTTGAGAATTTTCTTCTCATGACACCCGTCCTCGGCGTTTTGATTTGGTCACCTTTATTTCTCGCTTATGGATGAATATCCACGTCTTTCCGACAGATAGAATCGAGGGATGGTGAAGTATCAATCAATGTATGCTTTTTAGCCAATCACAGCGGAATAAATTTTTATTTCAGCCAATGGTAAGGCCTCATTTTGTTTGTTACGTTCCGACACATTCCGACAAATATTTGTCGGAATGCAAGCGAAAATATGGATATGCCACTACGAAAACCAAGTCAAAAAGAGATTTTTTTCATACTCTCACAGTTCCGACAACTAGGCACTACGCCTAGTCTAGGTTGAGAGCAGAATACTGTGGCATTTACTAGCTGTGTTTCATTTGCACAACAAAAGTCACCTTGTAAGCATGAGACTCATCGCTTTTGTCTCTGCCAATACGCAGAGAGAGAGCGCGCACCACCGCAATGTGTGCTTTTAAGCGCATGCTACAAATGGGGAATGTAAGCATGGACAGTGTCCAAGCGTGCATTCTCGACGATAAGACGGGCAAGTGTGTCGCGGCCCTTATGGATCGATTCGGCTACTATCTATCTACGCATGAAAGTGAAAGGTAAGCTCTCCCATAACTCAGTAATCTCTTACTTGAGAAACGTCAAATTTTGGCTGTTTGATGAGCATCCTCATATAAGACAACCCACGTAAGCTGGCCTTTTAAGTAAGGGTAAAACATTAGAGAAGCACTGATTGAAACTTGAAAATGGAGGGTTTACTAACAACGCCCACTCTGCACAAAGGTTTACCTACGCTTGCTGACGCACCACTTGTACTCTACGGCGGCACGCAACGGACTACAAATACCGCGTCTTAGAGCTCGGCCGCCGGGCCAAAGCTTCCATGCTGACGTTTCTACAGGCGAAGGGCTCCAAGGCGAGAGGTGCTGGGCGTTCTGCGTGCTCTGCGCATAATGCACAAGACCGGTGTCTTTAAACGATCTATCGTGGCGCATAAGCAGCCCATTGCCCTTGGTAAGAACACCGATCCAGCCCCCGTCGAAACTCAAGACATACTAACAGTTATTGACCACGTTTAAGAAAGTTAGAAAAAAATAACATGCCCAAGAACCCGTACATGTGTCCACGAACCCGTACTAGTGTCCGGTACTCCGTATTTGTAGTACAGTTTGGTAAAGTTACTACAGGTGTCCACGAACCCGTACATGTGTCCACGAACCCGTACACATGTTCGGTAGTATGTATTTGCGCTACTGTTTGGTACAGTTATTAGACGTGTCCACGAACCCGTACATGTGTCCACGAACCCGT
>JAIKVB010001493.1:0-12577 GCA_024679045.1 Phytophthora brassicae
GCTTTTGCGATGGAGCGAAAGGATCGAAAACGCAAGGCGCAGGAGATTGCCGAGTCCACCGTCTTTGCAAACGAGACGATCTCCGAGCTTGCTTCGGAATTGGCCAAGAGTGACAAGATACTTCGTCTTAAGATCGACGGTCTACACGATGAAGTTGCAAGTCATGGCCAAGAGTGACAAGATACTTCGTCTTAAGATCGACGGTCTACACGATGAAGTTGCAAGTCCAAGAAACAATTAACAGACAAGACGGAAGAGTGTCTTCGTTCTCAGGAAGAAGCAGCATATCTCCATCCTGATGCAGTAATTGACCGTGTCCGAACGAAACTCTGGCACCACGGCGACTTGAGTCTCCTACGCAAGATAATTGACCCAAGACCGCGTGTACTACGAAGCACCGAAGCTCGAAGTGAACGCACGTTGTATCTGTGTGAAACCCCAACGAAAAAAGTCGCTCACAGAGTGACGGTGACTAGTGTGCAGTCGGAGTTTTCACCAAAGAGGGAGATGGAGGAGGAGACACTGAAGACAACACCACCACTGAGTCCAACTGCCAGTCCAAAGAGCGTTGATACTGAGGAGAAAGAGGAAGAGTTGATCGCAGTTCCACCGATGATCAATGGCGATGAACTCAGTAAAGAACCAACAAAAGACTCAACGCTAGAGGAGGCGGTAGATGGTCAAGTAGGCCAGAAGGGTGGAATTAGCCGCATTGTCGGTACCCTTCTTAGTTAAGTACTTTAGTACTAAAATTTGACGTTTACACGCCTAATAGGGAGTTAATGAAGACTTAAATCCCAGTGCTGCCACAATTTGGCTCGAATGTGATCAACTAATAGGGAGTTAATGAAGACTTAAATCCCAGTGCTGCCACAATTTGGCTCGAATGTGATCATTAACTGCATCAACCTCATCGTTTAAAATGGTCGCTCTTAATCTGTCTAGAGATGGAGTACCTTGATTGGTGTGTCTGCACTGACAAGATTGATACACTTACCTTACCGGTCATTGCAAAACTGCCGTTTGCTATTTATTATTGTCTTCTCACTGGCATTTCCCATCTTGCAGTCAAACAGGATGGGGAACTCGTCGCTGTCTCGCGATTTCTCGGGTCGCCGCATGACGTCAGAGGAGCGTGAAACGATGAAGCGCTTTGGTGACGAAGAGATGCGACTACTACGTGAGACTTTCAAAGGTTTGGCCAATGGAAAAGACGGTGTGAGTGTCGATAAGGACACGTTCCTTAAGTGTTTTCCTATGCGTGGATTACTGGGCGAACGGTTGTTTGAAGTCATTGATAAGGACGGCTCCGGATTTTCCTATGCGTGGATTACTGGGCGAACGGTTGTTTGAAGTCATTGATAAGGACGGCTCCGGCTCAATCCACTATAACGAGTTTGTCTATGGTCTGGCCATTCTCTTCCGAGGGTCACGAAAGGAGAAACTCAAGTTTGTCTTTGATCTCTACGACCTCAGCGAGTACGTTAATTTACTGCGCGAATTAATTAAAGCGCTACTAATTAATGTCCAAACCATACTGATTTGATCATAATAGGGCTGGTTCAATTTCTCGCCACGAACTCTTGACAATGCTGCACCAGTTCCCCGAGTCAGCATTGGAACTTATTAAACCTAAAACGCAGCATGAAGACACGATTAACTCATCAAATCCAGGCAAAGTGGTGCGTTTGTATCCTTCTTTTGAGAAAAAATTCAACTAAATACTAAGTTTTATGTGGTAAATCTGAGTAGATGGAGGAAATTGAAGCGTTAGTGGAGTTGGCATTCCCAGCTCCAAGTCTACCCAGTACACGTCTTAGCTTTGAACAATTCTGTCTCTGGTGTGAGAACACGCCTGGAGTTACGAACGTAAGTCGTTGAGTCCTTCACCATTGAATTATACCGTACTAACTCAGATTTACGTCTTATTTGCTAGTTTTTAATGAGTGTCTTGCCTGTGGAAGACCAAACAATGGCGAATAACAGTCTAAGTCCACATAGTAGCAACGCAGCTCCTGTTACTCCTGTCGATGGGTATTCTTCACTACTATTTCGACTCCAAATTAGTACTAAAACTAATGATTTTCTATCTTGTAGAGCGAGCTTAGCGTCTGGACCAAACAGTCCGTGTCCTACACATACAGACCATAGCGAACGAAAACAACGCAATTCCTTTGCGAATTTACACGTCAAGTACGTCTATCTCTCTCTATTTGAGGTTTGTATCATCTTCTGACTTCCCTTACATGATCATTCAGTCGTCCTGCTTCGAAAGGGACATCAATCTCGTCTTCAGACACTTCGACCCGTAAAGAGTTGGAAAAGACGCGCAATTTGCTGCTAGAAGCCAAGAATTCGTGCAATATCGAGAGTATCAGTGTTAAAATCCAAGCTGCAGTAGCTGAAGTAGATCGCCTACTGTCTATATCTACAGCACCGGCCATATCCGTGTCTCGATGTGGTTCTTTCACGAGTTCAGGCGGAAGTCCCACACCTTCTCAAGCTCTGGATGAGACGGCTGGTGTCATTCTAGTAGAAGACGCTTGCAGTGTCTCTGGAGATCTATGGAAACGTGGTTTACGTCTTCGCCAAATGATCAAACGTCACTACGTACTACAAGGCAATTTCCTCTACTATTACGCGTACGTTTTGCTAAGTTTTACTGCTCAAAAAGTAAGAATTACCAATTTTGTGCGTTCTTTTACACGTAGATCACCCGATGATACTGCACCTCGTGGAGTGACGTTCATGAGCGATTGCTACGTGGAAATACAAGCAGCTCAACATGAAATCGTCGAGAAAGGGATGCACTACTTCGGTATCGATATCGTGCCTGAACCTGGTAGTTCTCGTGAAAAACGTACCGTATTTACTCGTTCTCTTGAAGCTCAAAGACGTTGGGCTACAGCACTACGTCAAGCCACCGACAAAGTCTCAATTGAAGAAGTATACGACGTTGGAGCTCAATTAGGACGTGGACGGTTCTCCAAAGTATGTGAAGCTACACACAAGCTCAGTGGCGTGAAATCTGCTGTGAAAATCATTGACAAGAGCAAATTACAGCCGACAGAGAAGGAACTTTTACGTACTGAGATCGCTATCTTGAAACTCGTACGTCATCCGAATATTATCCAGCTTCACGACGTGTACGAAGATCGTCAATACATTTTCATAGTCACGGAGCTGGTTTCAGGTGGGGAGCTCTTCAATCGGATCGTTGGACGTGCTAGATACACTGAAGCTGAAGCTCGACTAGTCATGCGGCCCCTTCTTGAAAGTGTCAGCTATTTACACCGACTGGGGATTGTTCATCGTGATCTGAAACCGGAGAATATTCTCTGTGGTGAAGCTCTTACTGACTTAAAAATTGCCGATTTCGGACTCTCAAAGCTCGCTCATCCGGAAGAATTAATGAAAATGCCTTGTGGAACACTGAATTACGTTGCGCCAGAGGTATTAGCGCTTGTGGGATATGGTCGTGAAGCTGATTTGTGGTCTCTTGGAGTCATTATGTATCTACTATTACGTGGTGAGCTTCCGTTCTATGGGAAAGCTAAAAGTGAAGTCATTCAAAAGACTTTACATGCTGAAATTAACCTAGAAACAGACTCAGCTTGGCGTAGTGTTTCTCCAGCTGGGAAAGCGTTACTGCGTGGTTTACTTACCAAAGATCCGGCACGTCGACTGACAGCTCAAGACGCGATAACTCACGACTGGTTTTCCGTCAAGACTCCACGTCTGAGCAATACAACCTAAACTTTAGCTTTAAAAAAGGCTTTATTCTTCCTTAATAATTACTAATTTTCTCTCTTTGAATTGTCATATTTGCCTTTTCTAAACGTTTAAGATGAATTTCGAGTGCTTTAGCTTGAAGTGACGCTGTCATCTTGGCTTGTAACGTGGTAAGAGCTGCAGCTCGCAGTGTCGTTTGCTCACTAAGTGACGAGATGGAGTTTCTTCGAGGAACTGACATTTTAGCGTTTAAAAGCGGTCTAGAAGACGAAAAAGTGCCTGCTTTATGAAGTACCAAACGTCGATGGAGCGGTGTAGCCATCACCGACAAAGGTTCAATACTGGAAGAGGATCCAAGTACACGTAACGCTGCAGATCGAGATCCCATGACCGGTTTCTGGGGTACAGGAATGATTAAAGGTAAAATTGAGAAATTATTGTCAATTTTTGGCATTTCTTGTACGTTTTTCACGGAATTTGAAGATGAAAATCGTCTCAATTGCCATTTTTCATGCAGTGACAAAACGTTTAGCTGTGATTTCATTGTGCGATGTCGTCCACAGTATTTACAGTATTTCCCACCTGGCTCGACAGCTCCGCAATTTTCACATTTGAATCGTTCACGCAGCTTACAAAGTACTTTACGAACCCAAATACGCGTTAAATAACCTCGTATTCGCCTCTGAATCTCAATTGCTGCTGTTTGACGTTGTTTGTTCCAAATCTCTTGACGTTTAAGTGTCTTTAACTTCACGAAATGAACTCTTGCAAGGTATCTGCGTGAAAAACACTGCAGTACCAGACAACATTTAACCCTTCGTAAGTGTTTAATGCCTCCAAAATGTTCTCGATAGACACGTTGAAGCTTCTTAGCTGCATTTTCCGCCATTTTCAAGCGAAAAATTCCTTCTTGCCAACGTTTCAAAGCAATTTTCAGCGTAGCAAACTTTAAAGTAGGAAAGAGTCTCAATAGACCATCACGCCTGTATTTTAGCTGTTGAAGCTGCTTTTTTGCGCTACAACGAAGTTTATAAACTCGGTAGAAAGCAAAAATGACTTTAGCACAACTGCAACGTCGAATTTCAAGTTGTTTTTCTCTCTCACGAGCCAAAATTCTCACTTTGCAGCGTTTTTGGAGCTTCCACCGTCGCACAAAATGACGAAGTTTTTCATAAACTTTAACAAGAATTTTCTCTTTCTTTTGTGAAATTTGCAAATCTGCTTCTTTTTCACGTTTACGATTGATACAATTTTGTAGTAAATTCTTTACCCGTAACTCGAAATTCTCCACTTCATTCAGATAATTGTAGATTTGTTGTCGCTTGAAATATCGATAAAAACTTTCTTTTATCACTTTTGCAGCAGCTTGACGTAATTTTTCACGCAATTTTTCAACTTCATGAACACGTAAAACTTCCTGTCGTCTCAAAATCCAAACTTGAAATTGTCGCTGTAGTAGTAAAGCAGCCAGATTTTCCTCCCTTTTCACACGTGCAATATGTTGAATGAGTTTGTTATTCTCTTCATCAATTTCTTCATTGTTGTTAGCAATTTGAGACTGCAAATTTACAGTTAAATTTGCTTTTTGCGGTGAAGTTTTAGGTTTGACAGGACTCAAACTGGATGAAGTCTTACAAGACGCAGGAGATTGGACATGAAGTTTTAGGTTTGACAGGACTCAAACTGGATGAAGTCTTACAAGACGCAGGAGATTGGACCGTCGAGCCAAAAACACTTGCAGGAGACCAGTCTGCGTACTTGGACATTTTGCTCTCCTTTTGATTTCTTTATCTGAAATGGCTACATAAATAGCATCTCACTAAATGGCTACAAAATACCTTTTGTCGTCCTTTGATTGGCTAACAACTTCAACTTTACCTTTAGAATGTAACGGTTCACGACTTCTTCCTATATTTCTCTCTAGCTGTACAATGGCTCTTCCTCCCTGTACTCAATGGGATGTGACCCATTTGGCTGCTAAATATCCATGGCTACAAGTGGACCAGAAAGCGTTGGAAGAGTTTCGTTCCCCTTTTCTCTGGAGATCCGAAGATACTTCAAATTCTCCTGTTTTCTCCACTGACACCGTTAAAATCCATCCAAAACATCGAAAACACGAGAAAAAACAGCTCAAAAGCAGTGAAAAAGCGTTGGCAATTGAGAGACAAAGTCAATACAAGAAAAAGAAGAAGAAAAAGTGCACAATACGTCGAAATCACGACAGAATCTTTGCAAACCTTGAAAACCAAGAAGAAGAAAAAGTGCACAATACGTCGAAATCACGACAGAATCTTTGCAAACCTTGAAAACCAATCTACGAACAACAAAATTGCTAAAGAGAACTTTTTCTCTCCTCTAACGCCTTTATTTTCGCTTCCAAAGTCACTTTTCCAGTCTAAACATGATATTTACAATCGAAATGAAGACTCGGACCTTGTTTTGGACGAAATATTACGCCAAGAGCACAAAAATTTACAACAACAACGAAAAATCACGAAAACCAACCGCAAAACCTCCAAAAATCTGCGATTTCCACTTCTTAAACCCAAATCAACAGCTAAAAAACAGACTTTGATTGCTAAATTCGCCCAACAACTCAAAGAATTAATTGAAGAAGAAGAAAAATTACAGAAAAGCGTCAGGACTCGAATTGCGCAAGAGAAATCGCGACTTCCCTTGACTTTTCTCTTTGAGTGCAAATTGTTGCACCGCTCCGATGCTCAACAAGATGGTTTGCGCAAAATTACTGCAATTTTTGCAAAGTTACAGCACCGAATGCTGTTTAATAGTTACCAAAACTGGGTGCAATTTATGCAACACGCTCGCCGCGAAGAGAAACAACGCGAAGCTCTTGTTTTTGCGCAAAAACGCGCTGTTGCGCTACTCGAACGAGTGTCTAATGATGCGTATGTTGGAACTCTTGCGCAAAGTTTTCAGTTTTGGCGAGTGGCAGTGCAAAAATTTGCACAACATGAACAGAATGTTGCAGCTCGTGTCAGTCAGAAGGCGATTCGAGCACGACGCGCAAAAGTGCAACTAGAAGCGCTACGCCAAGCTGCAAAAGTGCAAAATTCCCGTCGAAACCAGACGATACGAAAGTGCAACTAGAAGCGCTACGCCAAGCTGCAAAAGTGCAAAATTCCCGTCGAAACCAGACGATACGAAGTTTATTGCGTTTTGAGCGCTATGGCACTGCAATGCGATGCGCAACACTGCGAATTGGCGTTGATTTTGCACAACAGAATCGCGCTGCGCGAAAGTTGCAGCTCTACAACACTGCGAATTGGCGTTGATTTTGCACAACAGAATCGCGCTGCGCGAAAGTTGCAGCTCTTTTTGCGGAGACTCGCTGTAGTTCGGCGAATTAACGGCCGAGTTTTGCGTCGAGAAGGTGCAAATCGTATCCAAGCGCAATGGAGAGCTCATTTAGCGCGACAAGAAGTGCAAATTCGTCGTAGCGAGAGAGCGAAGCGCTTAGCGCTGGAATATCAAGCTGCAACGCAAATGCAACGATTTGCGCGAGGATTTCTAGCTCGAAATAAGGCTCGTCGGCGCAAATTGTGGCTCATTAGCGCAAAATATTCGGCTGAGCGACTGCAAAAATGGTTGCGACATCGATGGTTTCTAATTAATCTCCAAGCAAAATGCAACGCAAGGAAGAGACGGAGCGAAGAAGAAGAAGCACGTGCAGCCGCAAAAGATTGCGCAAATACCAATTGGAACTCCGTTCTCGCTGTGCAGTGTTGTTTTCGCAGTTTATTTGCGCAAAAAGTCTATCATCGCAAACTTCGCGAAGCGCAAAAAACCCAAGCGGCCATTTTTGTGCAACGCTTTTGGCGTCGACGCACTGAATTGCACGCACTCGTTTCTCGTTTTGCAGAGCGACGGGAGCGAATTGCGCAGTGTCAATTGCAAGCTGCCATTGTCCTTCAATGTGCTTTTCGCTGTTTTTGCGCAAAACGCAAAAGATTCGCTCTTGCTCAAGACAAAGAGAGACGAAGACGAGCTGCAACAGTTTTGCAGCGACATTCACGCGGTTTGTTCGCTCGAATACGCTACCAAGAAGCTCAACGAGCGTTGTTAACGATCCAGTGCAGTATCAGAAGTGCTTTAGCGCGACGACAGCGTTCTCGACGAATTAGCGCAATTTTCAAGCTGCAAAAATGGATCCGAAGCATTTGCGCTTATCGAGTTGCGCAAAAAGTGTTGCTATCGCTGCGAATCGCAGCGAAACGACGAGAAACTTCCGTTTTACTCATTCAGAAGCTCGTTCGACAGTACGAAGCGCAACAAAGTGCAAAACTTTTGCGCAAAGCGCTAAATCTCGTGCAAATTGAGCAGAAACGATATTTTGGTGCTGGAAATGAAGGAATCGGCTGGAGTTCCCATGAAGCTTCTTCTGAGTTGCTTACGTACGTGACTCAACGTTTTTTAGACGATAATTCGTGTTTTTCGACGAGAGAATTGCGCTGGTTGCGAGCGCAAATTCAGACTGCAAATGAGCGCTTAGCGACCGAAGACCGTGCTGCAATTTACCTGCAACGTTCTTATCGAGGCTTTGCGACTCGTTTGGGCTTTTGGGTCCATAAATTGCAACAGGAGGAGCGTCGACGTCTTGAAGTGCGAAACGCGATCATTATGCAAAGTTTTGCGCGACGATGGCGCGCAAAAAAATTTGCGCGTCGTCTTCGCGAAGAGCGCAAATTAGCAGAACTCAAGGAAGCGTATATTCGCGAACGGAAGCAGAAAATGGACGCGAAAGTCTGGAAAGAGCGCTACGAACGCGAACAAATGGAATTAAGTGTGCAAAAAGCGCAAGAAGCTGCAAATTTATTGCGAGAAGCGCGAAGAGAAGCGGATTTCGCGCGAATTCAAGCTCAAGCAGCCGAATTTCGCGCAAAAAAACTCGCTGCGGAGCGTGAAATTAAGACTTTGATGGATATTTTTTGCACTGAAGAGAAGGAGAAGAGCGAATGGGTACAATTTGCGGATGAAGATGGAAATATTTATTATTACAATGAAAAAACCCAAGAAAGTAGTTGGAATTCGCCTTTAAAAGAGAAAAAAACTGAATTATTACAATGAAAAAACCCAAGAAAGTAGTTGGAATTCGCCTTTAAAAGAGAAAAAAACTGAAAAAGAAGAGAAAAACCCAGAAAATGAAAAACCCAACGAAAAAGTAGAGAAAAACCCAGCAAATGAAAAACCCACTGAGATTGACCCACTAAATGAGATTTTACGAGATGGAAAGTGTGTGAAATGTCATGAAAACCCATCATTATTACAATGAAAAAACCCAAGAAAGTAGTTGGAATTCGCCTTTAAAAGAGAAAAAAACTGATATTTTACCCGAAAAAGAAGAGAAAAACCCAGAAAATGAAAAACCCACTGAGATTGACCCACTAAAGGAGATTTTACGAGATGGAAAGTGTGTGAAATGTCATGAAAACCCATCGACAAAGCGTTGTTTGGACTGTGAAGACACGAAACGAGCTTATTATTGTACTGGATGTTTTCTTCAACACATGAATGCTTTAAACGATCAAAATTCGTCCTTTACAAGTAAAATCAAGCATGATTTTGAGGTTTTGGCTACATTTCCTGCTCGTTGTCAATCACACGAAGAGTGTGGAATAGATGAAGAAAAAACCCACTTAAATAACCCAGAAACTGGTGGAAAAAGCTTCGCAGCTTACTACTGCTACGAATGTCCTACTGAGAACTCGTCAGGTTGTTTCTACTGTGAAAGTTGCTTTGTTAACGATCATAAGACAGTTTCAATGCTTCGACATGCGGAAAAAGCTCTGCGATTCCGTCGAGGAGCGTTATTATGTTGTGATTGTGGGTCTTTTCTCGCTACTCGACAGTGTGAATCATGTGGAGGTGATACATTCTGTGAAAATTGCTTTAACTCTTCACACATCGACAGTAAGCGTCGTAATTTAACCCACAAATGGACTAAACTCGAGGTCTTTCGTGATGTTTTAGAGCGAGAAACAGATCGATATTGTGTGGAATGCGACGTCCGAGCCAGCTCGAAACTGTGCAATCTTTGTGGAGATGGGTTTTGTGATGGGTGTTTTAATAAAACCCACTCGAAAGGGGTTAAACGTCGACACACTTATTTACCGTGGTCTGTAGCAGCACAATATGGCGATTGGCTCGAAATTAACGACGAAAAAGCGACGATTTATTATAATGTGGAGACTAAAGAGTCGACTAATAATCGCCCTAATTTACTGCTATCAGGTGAAGAGCGACATCGACTGGAATTAACAGAACGAGAACAATTTCAACGCAGCCGACAACTGGAACTGGAAAGTGAAGTATTTAAACTTAAGGAACAACTTCGAGAGCTTCAAGATCGACCGGTTAGTCGCGCTCAAACACCAGGAACCACCTCTGATACTCAAATCAAGACAAAAAGATCGACCGGTTAGTCGCGCTCAAACACCAGGAACCACCTCTGATACTCAAATCAAGACAAAAACCGAGTTAAAACCTGCTAAAAGAACGGTTTTAAGTAAAATCTTCGGTCGGAAGCACACCTCAAGAACGACAATAAATTGCTGGAGATCTGACGGAACGAGTTCGAGCTGAGAAACAGTCCGTAAACTCTCCAGTTTTCCAACAAGCTCTGGTTCAGGAACTAGCAACTAGCCGAAATAGCTGACAATATACGGCTTTTTATAGTTTTTTAACAGTAAAAAAGCGTGTTTTGTGTACTTTTCGTAGGAGATTATTGCGGACGATGCGAAAATGACTCCAGAGGCAGGAATTCCACGGCGAGAGTCTCAGATAAAGGACAGTGACACTTACACTCTGGAACAACAGGCTGGGGACAAATTGAACGAGTTTGACGTAGGATTAAGTACTGAAACTCCTAAAGCTTGGGTTCTGGATGATATTGAAGGTTTGGTAATGGAAGTTTTGGAGGAGATTGCTATTGGCAGCATAGGGCAGTCGATGTACGAGGTGGTAAATCGTCGGTTGTTTAACTGTGTGGCAGCATGGGGGACAGCAATTATACATGAGATATTAACTTCGACGATTGCAGGTGACAATGTTATTGTGAGCAATAATATAGGACGAGACAATATCACATTAGAATCTCTTCATCCACTGAAAAATTGTCCAATTGATGAGAAATATCAACGGAGACAAGTACCAATACAAGTATCAAAGCACAATTATTACGATAGTGAAAGTCCTTACCACGCAACGATGCAAACACGTCCAAGTTCAGTCACATCGTCCAAATTTACAGTGAAAAGAAAAATGAAGAGAAAGCAGCACAGTGCACCAATACAGAGAGAACACACAGGACCAGAGCCAGGAGTTCCTTACAGTACAGAAACTTCCACACCAAACAACAAGCGTACTGTACCGCCTAGAAAGGCACTAGCAAAACATCATCTGACTCAAACAGAGTTACATTCTGGTGACAATTCTGCACATTTTCACATCGACACGGATTCCGTTCATCCAAATGATAATGTAGCACCTTTACTATTAAAATCTCCATCTTCAGTAACATTTTCAAGACGACCTTATGTATTAGGACCAAAAACAGGTCAAATTCTCTGCTTTGGAGAGCGAAAAGACGAAGTGAAAGTGGAATTTGCCATCCAGAGACCATCTCTTAGCGTTCGTGAAAGGAAAAAAAGACGAAGTGAAAGTGGAATTTGCCATCCAGAGACCATCTCTTAGCGTTCGTGAAAGGAAGAAGCTTCCCGATCTTATACCTGGAAGAATGAAGCCGCGTCCAAGCTCGCTTTACCCCGCTTTTGGAGGTATTAAAGATGAAAGTAACGCTGATGAATTTCACTTTGACCAAGATCAACATTTTCATACGATGCCATTGTCTCCTGGGGTTAAAATTCAAACTGAAAAGATGACAAAGGATTTCCCTTCGTTTCCATCACATATGGACCGATCAACTTGCATGGTTCGTAAATACAGCCTTTGATGTGCAACTAATCGCTAAAAATTGTGGATTTTGATACAGACTTACAGCCCGACACCACAATCGGACGTGGAATCACCTCTACCAACTCAGCAACAGTCTATACAAGGAATGCTTCGAACAGAGACGACATGGGACTCACCTACTGATAGGAATAGCGAAAATCAAGTCATTGGAAGCAAATCTAATCATTTGTCTGACGCTAAGACTACAGTTTCGTGTTTGTGTGATTCCTCAGCTTCATTGGTAAGGACCAAGTAATATTATCTTAATATTCCTGTTTTCTTACTTGTTTTATACCAGACATCCGCTCGAAATCACAGCAAAGTGCAACGTCCATGTCGGTCCTGTAACAAGTCAAACTCTGAGTCTTTTGGAAGGCACATGACAGACTTTACAAATCTCATAAAGCAGCGTGCACCAAGTGCCTCTCCTCGACGAGTAACTAGCGCTCCATCGGGCGGTTCACGTACGTTGAAGTCTTCTATTCAATAATGAAATTTTAAACTTGAAACTAACGCAAATATTCCGTTTACTCAGCTCTAGCACGAACGGAATCTCATGGTTAGCAAAAATCACCCGATCTTCACAAAAATTTGGATACTGCAACCAAAATATTGTGAGTCCATAAATTTCATCTTCTAGCAAAAACAGGGTACTTTTGATACATTAACCGTGAATTAACCCTTTATGTTGTGTTTTACCCTGCACGCATGCGGGCCTTGTAGGCGCTGGAGCAGGAAGTTTTCTAACGCACCAATTCCCGCTAGACGGATCTGCAGCGTGTGGTCCGATACTTTCCCGTCGAAAGTCCCGGGACTTCTGAAAAGTGGCAAATGACGCACTCGGAACGTGTCACCATCGCTAAAATTCACTGCA
>JAIKVB010001494.1:0-12569 GCA_024679045.1 Phytophthora brassicae
GTACGTGACGACATGTGGGGACATTGACGTGTGTGAAGCGTGTCCATGTACATACATCCGGACATGCTGTACATAGATTTTTTTCGTACTTATTGTTGGACATTCAAACATCAAGAAAATTCGGTATGGCTCAGCTCCCCTAAGCAGCTCGATGGAACCTGTTGTGATGTGCTGTGTATTGCTCAGGCAAGTGACGTGCTGAAAGGTCATTTTCGCCTCTCCAGAACCGCAATTACACAAGATGATATTGCAGTAATGCGCCTACGAATATTGTGGATGATCCTCTCGCAGCCTGATGTGACAACGAGAATGAACAAGGTTGCCCATGCAGTCCAGGCTACTGATGTAGACATTTTACTTACTCGCGACGATTATGAAATAAGAGTGTGATTTGATTTTTTTGTTAAAATAATATACGTGAATAGCAAGTAACGACGCACTCTCGTACTTTTTGTCAAGTGCACAGTACTTTGCAGCATTCCTCAAGAACAACACTCGTAGTCCGCGTCATGCGCAGCTTCTGCTACTGCAGCCAACTTATGAGTGCCTTCTTTCTCTTCTGCAAGTATCAAGGCCAGCTCGCCACAAGCCTTCATCATCTTCTCCGAGTAGGGATCCTTATTAATAGAGCGTTTAAGCAGTTCAGAGCGAAACGAAAATCTGATGAAAATCTGATAATTTCTGATAATTTTTCGCGAAGTCGTCGTCGTCTTTGGAGACGATACTGTTGCGTTGCTGCTTTTCAGCACGAAACGGAATCAGACATAATTTCGGAATAGAGGAAAAACAAAATGATTTGTTGTGCACGTTTCGTATTCGTTGTATTAATACTTTGGCTGACGCTGTGCGGGACACGTCGGCTGTATCGATAGCTGAGTATAATAGAAGCAAATCCTATGATTTAGGTGAACAACCACTTAGTTTTATACTCAGTTTAGACATAATTTTTTTATCCCAAACTACCAGCAAGAAGCGAGTCCGACTGCTCCACCACGGGTTCCAAATCCTCAGACGATGACGACGATGAGGACTACGTCGAGGTGACCGGCTTAACGTTGAGGCGCTTCTCCCTCTCAACGAGTGGATTCAGATCGAATCCGGTGTGCGATTCAAAAAACGAGACCGTCGCGCCCAAGAGATCCGGAGATTTTTACGATTCGGGTCCGCAGCAAGACGCACGGACTAAGACAATGTAACGACAAGTAGTACAAATGCAAAATGTCCTTATTACTACCTAGCCCTTTGTCTGCTCTTCTTCCGAGTCGTTGGTCCTTAGATGCTAATTTGAGACTGAGAGCTTTTACTACCTGAAAATCAGAGAGAACTGTGGCAGTTGGTGCAAAGCACTTCATTGTCTTGAACATTCTTGAGCCACGTCTCTCATTGGGAGACTACGATGATAATCAATCCATGTTGAACTTCAACCAAGCTGCAAATCGGAGACAGATTATTACACACCCTCCTCCGACCAAAGTCGGGACCTAATTGCTGGAAGACGGAAGCTCTGCTGACATTCCAATTTTCGCTCGAAATTTCATCAAACTATCCTTTGGTAGTGCTTTGGTGAACATGTCAGCCGGGTTGTCTTCTCTAGCAACTTTATGTATTTTCACCAGCTGTTTCATCACTTGATCTCGCACATAGTGCCATCTGAGTTCAATATGGCGTGTCTTTCGATTGTACGTCGGAGCCGTAGCCAATGAGATTGCGGCGCTATTATCGACGCCCATGGTCAGATCGGTTGATACGTTCGCTCGAGGAAGTACTTCATCCAGCATGTTTACGATTCCTCGTACCTCCATTGTTGCCTCACAAGCAGCGACATACTCCGCTTCAGCGGTTGATTGTGCAATAATCGTTTGTCGTCTTGCAGCCCAGGCGACTGCTCCACCATCAATAGTCAACACGTAACCCGTGACACTCTTCCTGGTATCTGGGTCATTTCCCCCAGTCGGCGTCACAATGACCGCTAATGATAATGCGGTCATATATCGTTTCATCGGCAGTATTCACAATCCCAAGGCTAGAAGTACCAACTAAATATCGTAATAAGCGTTTCACAGCTCCGCAATGCTTCTTGGTGGGATGATTGACAAATCGACTGAGGTATCCGACGGGGAAAGCGATATCAGGTCTGGTACTAGTCGCGAGATACATTAGGGAACCGATAGCTCCTCGATAATTAAATAGTCGCGAGATACATTAGGGAACCGATAACTCCTCGATAATCAAATGAAGGAATTTCTTCATCAGTATGTTCGATCATCTTGCTTAACTTGGCGTTTGCCTCCATGGGGGGTTCCGCTGCTGTGGGCTTCGTTTAATCCGAAACGCTCCAAAATCTCCTTGCAGTACTTCTTCTGGTAAATTCGAATACCTTCTTCATTTTGCTTAACCTGAACACCTAGAAAGTTGTGAAGCAGACCATCATCTTTAAATCCGTATTTCTTGTCAACTGCAGCAAAAAATGAGTCCTTGAACTCCGTTGAGTTCGTGGCCAGTACAATATCGTCAACGCAAAGCGGAATTAACGCAAGTACTCCATTATTGCAGTATACATATAAACAAGGCTCAGTCCGAGTGCTCTCGAAACCTTGTGACTCAACCACTTGTCAACTTCCTCATAACCATTCCGCTCCAGACTGGTGAAGACCATATAGTGCTTGGTCTACACGATATTTTTTTCCAGGCGGACACGGAAAACCAGGGATATTGCGAACGTACTGCTTTATCTTCAAAACTGCATTAAGATAAGCAGTGTTAATATCGCCTTGGTATAAAATCAACCCCAACTTGGCCGCAATCGCCACTACAACTCGGAAAGTCATCATTCGTGCCACTGGTGAAAAAGTAGTCTCGTCATCGATTCCAAATTGTTGAAAGTCACCACGTCCAACCAAACGTGAGCGCCAACGGTGAATGTAGCCATCATTGTCAGTTTTTGCTTGGTAACGCCACATTGTACCTAGCGGGTGCGAATTACTTGGCATTTCAGTTTCATCAATCAGCACAAACACTCCCTTCTCGAACATGGCGTTCATTTCTTGCTCCATACCTTCTAGCCATTGAATGCGCTGCCGAGAGCGCATTGCCTCACGGTAAGTGCGTGGTATCTTCACTTCTTTAATGTGCCATCTCTCCTCACGAGGTTCTTGATTGTAATCCGTGTTAGCTATGCGCTTGCAATAGATAGCATACAGATAATAATCTTCAAATCGACTAGGTGGATGACGCTGAGCTTCGGATCTGAGGTTCATGCGTCGAGGGAGCCCTGCAAGGTCCCGCTGGCGCTTAGTGCTTTGAATGTCTTAAAGCTCTGTCTCCAACGACGATCGCGGTACACCTGTCAGGTTTTCCGGGACCATGTCGACGTCCATGTCGTTACCAGCATCGACAGCAACCATTTCGTTATCAGGATTAACAGCAATAATTTCTCCACCTGCTCGATTAAAATCATCTGGATCAGTACCAAGTTCATTCCAAGCCTCATTTTTTTTCACAACCAGTCAGAACGGCTTCAAAATTTTCAGTATCGTCAGGGCCTCCGGAATTTTCACTTTCTTCTCCGATGTCCGTAAATACATGAAAGCCATCGCCTTCTGGTGCATCATCTAAATCTTTTGCTTCATTATTTACGTCGACCTCACTTTGCTCATGGGTATTAGGGAGATTTCCAAACATATACGCGTCCACGATATCCAGTCTGTCCCAAGGTGCCTGCTTGGTCCATCCTTCCGGGTAGTGCTCTTGTTGTAGACTTCGATCACGTCCATCTACAACTAAGCGAGTTTTATGAAGTGTTTCTTGCTGACTCTGAGTGTCGCTACCAGACAACATGCTCACATCGAATGGAAATTTGTCCTCCGGCTTGTCTTCGGTGTTATTGCTGGTATTGTTACTGGAATGGAGATTAAACGAAGGTCCTTCTTCATGGCCTATATCGACCATCCCAGATTCATTAGGGAATGTTGTTTGAGTAGTTGCTTCGTCCAAGCTCTCGACTCCATTTTCAGAATCACCTATTTCTTCACCTTAATCTTCTTCGATATCGAAGTCCTCTTGAGTGTCAGCAGCTGACTTCATTTCTTCAAGGTCGTCATAGTCAGGAAGATCACTATCAGCTTCTTCATGGATTTCTGCATATTCTGATTTCTCTTGCTCCATGTCAGTAGATTCTTTTGTGTTCTTTGCTCTTACCAACCACTCAGAAACCGTAGTTGCATATCCGTCAGCGTATCGATCCTTATACACAATTTCTTCGTTAATAGACGCATTCAGACAATGTTGCACGGTACGCTCTGTGGGGAAGTAAATTTGATAACCAGCTCGCCCCTCAAGATAGCCCACAAGGAAACCGATACGACAGTTATCGTCTAGCTTCTTGCGAGAAGGTCCGGGGCGCTTGTGCACATAAGCTATCGAGCCGAAACGTTTGACGCGGTGCAGGTCCGGCTTTGCTCCCTTCATTAGATGAAAAGGAGTGTCTTGGATTTTGCTGTGATAGCATCGATTCCGTAGAAACGTTGCCATGCTAAGTGCATACATCCAGAAAGATTTTGGTAATCCAGCCATGTGCAGAATTGACTTCATCATGTGCACCAACGTTTGATGAGCGCGTTCACACGGGTTTAAATGTGAACTCTCTGAGGGGGTTGGCAGGAATTCGATGCCTCGATTCTTGTACCAGTTATCCATCTCGCTGTTCACAAACTCCCCACCGCCATCTGAGATTACCTTCAGGACAGGATTTCCAGCAAATTGACGTTCAGCCCAAGCGATGTAATCCTTAACCTTCGTGTTTACGTCAGACGAATCTTTTGACTTCAGCGAATAGACTGTTGTGTACCTTGAGAACCCATCGACAATCACCAGAACTGCTTTTTCCGACATACAGTCCTAGACTGTGGTGGGGAAACAGCAAATCTACGAAAAGAACTTGATTCTTTCGAGTAATACGACGATCCAGTTGATTTAGGGGCGACGGGTTTTTCACAAGCCTCGCAGTCATCAAAAATACGTTGCTGGATCCTCATGCCATTCACTAAGCCTCGGTCAGCCATTATTTTTACATACTGTGGGCACAGATGGCCTAGCCGTTCGTGCCACCTCTGCAAGTCTGCAACACCGTCTACTGCAGTAATTTGCGCTCTTGGGTCTTCCGTGCCGGAAAGATCATTCGCTGCTCGTCCTGGAACCGTTTTACCTGGCACAAATGCGTTGTGCGCAGAGAATGTGTACAGCCCGTTCTTGTCTCTCTTGACTTTGAGTAATATTTCTCCACTATTCCAGAGTTCATAAGATCTTTCCCACTACAACCACGATATTCCACTTCGTAGCCTTGTTCTTCAGCTTGCGAGTGCCAAAGCAGATTCTTACTACCCGGGACGTAGAAAACATTCTCGAGCTTGAGAACAGCTTCCTGATCATCCGTTTTCACCATAAACTCGACTGTTCCCTGGCCGAGCGGTTTTGTAGCAAACTTTCTCTTGAACCCACGAACATAGCTCGAGTCACTCTGGTCAAAAAGTGTGAAACTCTTAAAATAGCGCAAGTCACATGCCACGTGAACATTAGCAGCATTATCGAAGCACCATTCCCGAATACAATAATCATCTGTTTCTTGGTCACTGTCAACTTTCAATGACAGATCTTCGATCACTAATGCAGCTGGCGTTTCAGCTTCTTCGTGTCTTTCAACACTTTCCGGAATCAATTCCACCCCACTTTGATAAGACTCTGTAGCCCGTACGGCCGATACGCCCTCCTGCACTTGATCTTCACGCCGTGTGTACGCAGCTTGGCGCCGGCCTTGAGCATTTTGTGGAGTGTTCAGCTTTCTTGGACAATCCTTTTGGATGTGTCCAGACTTGTGACAGTTGAAGCAGTTGCCATGCAGCTGATCAGTCTTCTTAGCTGCGATAGCTGCAGCCTTTTCAGGTGGAATTAACTTCGTATCCGTATTCTGACCCGGATAGTGCTGCTGTTTTTGCTTCTGTCCTTGTTGTTGCAGTTGGGGTTGCCCATTTCCGCTAAGTTGGATTACGATCGCACTTGTTGTAGCTGTCCATTCGAACAATTTGGTCTTTCAGCTTCTCCGGCGTGTCGACCTCTGAGGATCCGGCCTCCACCATTCCTCGTAACCGATCAAAGCGCGGATTTGGAGGTAATGATTTCACCAGCAAATTGATGAAGATTGGGTCTCGCATATTTGCGTTTATGGCCACCAACTGAGCACGCATCATGAAGATATTGTCCACATGTTGCGCCACGTCCCAGTTGACCTTGCACTTCGTTGCTTGCAGCTTGTTGAACAAGATGATCTCCTGGTTAGCGCGAGTGACTGCGTTCTACTTTCCCTCGTACAGCTCTTACAAGTACTCCCACATCTCCGTTCCCGTCTTCTTCACCATCACTCTCTGACCAAGTTCCATCGAGAGCGAAGCCATGATAATCTGCTTTACCTTGGATTGCGCTTTAAGAAAACCTTCCACTCATCAGCACTTTCGCCTTGACCAATCTTCGTTTCGCCGTTCGCGTATGAAAGAACTCCCTCCTCTTCAAACGCAATCTCCATCATATTCTTGTAGTATACCCACGACTGACCATGCCAGCCCACAGGGCGACCGTTCTTATTGAGCCCAACTTTATTAGCCATCTTAGACCTTCCAGCACGTTACTCCAGCCTAGCTGTCGTCTTGGGCTCACTAACCCTTTTACGATTCGGGTCCGCAGCAAGACGCACGGACTAAGACAATATAACGACAAGTAGTACAAATGCAAAATGTCCTTATTACTACCTAGCCCTTTGTCTGCTCTTCTTCCGAGTCGTTGGTCCTTAGATGCTAATTTGAGACTGAGAGCTTTTACTACATGAAAATCAGAGAGAACTGTGGCAGTTGGTGCAAAGCACTTCATTGTTCTTGAACATTCTTGAGCCACGTCTCTCATTGGAGACTACGATGATAATCACTCCATGTTGAACTTCAACCAAGCTGCAAATCGGAGACAGATTATAACAGAGATGACAAGAAAGTCACTGTCAAGGAGTCGACCGTGAACTCCCGCCTCGAGTCGTGCCACTCGCTTGTACTGCTTCCTTTAATTCGGCTTCCCCTTGATACATGGCCGCCCCATTCAGTGCATCTACTTACCGATTTAGCATTTTCCCACACTAAAATTAGAGTCTACCATATGTTTGTTTGTCCTGTCGCCAAGGACTACGATATTAATAGTACGGTAGGTGCTTACGCGGCAACTGAGCTCTCGTTCTGAAGTCGTGAAACGAATATTTTTTTCGTTGTGAAATTCGTTTTGGTACTCTAGCTTAAACGCTCTATTATGTTGCAGTAACGCCATTCCTCCGTGTATACATAGTACTACGACCGACAGTACGATGGACGTCCAGCGTCTCACTGAGCTCTCTATAACGAGCGTATGGACAGGGGAATGGAGTGGAGCGAGTCAACTTCTTCAACAGCCTCCTCGACCATCGATGCGCATAGACGAATGTTCCTGTCAACTCGTAGACACGAATCCAGTTGCCGATGGTGGCTTTACTTCGCTAAAAAAATGAGCGAGGTCCTTTCGCGACAAGTTATGCTCATAAGCAATGGGGCACTGGTGTTGGGGTGTGAGTGCCCCTGCGTCAGCACACTGCAAAAAGCGAGCAATGCTGGTACTATTTCCAGCCATTACGCGGTATTTATTGTTTTTACTTCAAGTATCTACGAAGACTGCTGTTCGTTGTCCAGAGGCTCGTGCACTCGATGGACGTCCACCTGCAAACCACAAGGATGAAGAAATTATCAAACTGTACCGCACTCCATAGCACGCATTCTCGATACTTACCAGCAAATGACCCAACTCCTTAACACACGATGCTAAGACATCATCGTCTTGAACAATGGTCGTATCCATCGCAAGGGTTTTGCCATTGTCTGCTTCAGTCGGTGGTTGAAGAAACCCACTGAAAGGAACCAAGTTCGACGTATTTGCCGAGTTGGCAGTTGTGGCCTCACGCTCCTTGCGATCCGATAGCAGTACAGCCTCGTCCCTGTCCACAACTGAAGTAGACAGATCGACCTTCTTCATCTGCTGCTCGTAAATCATCCGCTCCATTGTACCCGTGCTCACGAGTCTGTACACATGCACTGTTTTGGCCTGACCGATGCGGTGCGAGCGGCACATAGACTGATAAAAGAACGCAAACAAAGCATGGGGTCAGCGAGGCATTATCAAAACACCTACTTATGCCACTTACCTGGTGGTCGTTTGAAGGATTCCAACTGACGTCAAATAGCACCAGGCGATTCGCCGCGTGGAGATTAATACCCTCGGCGCCAGCTCGCGTCGACACCAAAAGCAACTTAACTGCAGAATCCGCCGAGCTAAAACGCTGCATTATAGCAAAATAACAACACGTCAGTTCACACTAACAGATAGGAATTCCAGTGTATCACATCACCTGAATGTACTCGGAGCGCTTAGCGCCATTCGTGCTCCCGTCGATCTGCAAGAACCATTCGTTCGATGATGCTACAGCCACAAACTTTGCGGATTTACGACCACCAGATGCGGTTGCGTCTGGTTGATTTCTCCTTTTGCGTAAAATTCCTGCTGGGTCTCGATTCGGGCGCGGGGCAATTCTTCGACGCTTGGGTTTAGTCGCAGTGCCCCCTTCCTTCACGCGTTTTCGTGCCTTTGCAGCATCATCCACAGCGCGAGATGGACTGAAGGAGCTCGCTCGAAGAAAGTCCGAGATGACCTTCAGCGTTGGCACACTTTGGGAGAACACGACCACCTTGTCGCCACAAGCGAAGCTTTCTTCCACAATACGCAGGAGCACAGCCATCTTACCACTATTCTCTAACACCATCGTATGGTATGCGTTCGTCGTAGACTGTGTTGTCTCCTCTGTCAGTGCACCTTCGGAAATGGTGCCTCCGAGAATTACAGGGCGTGCCCACTCGTAGGACCTCTGTGTATCCGTGAGCTTCTGGCGCTTCTTGCGCCGCTGCACAGCAGCAATCTGCCGTTTCTCGTGCAAGCGCTCTTCACTTTCCCATGCCCAACCATTTGAACCATTCAAGCTCGGCACGGTATCGCTGTAATTATCGTCATCTTCCAGCAATAACGCAGCACCACCTTCCTGTGAAGGACAGAGTTTTGAGTAAATAATATCCGGATGGTTCATCACCTGCAATAAAGCCGCGTAGGCGGTCAATAGGTCAGCTGCAGCGCCACTCGGGGCGTTGCTGTCTCCGTAAAAATTGAGGAAGTCGCAGTACAAGCGGTGCTGAACTGGCGAAAGTCTGCAATACAGAATCCATTCCATTTTGGGCGGTAGCTGGGAGCGCAGCAGTGCTTTGCCCCGTCGCAATACGACACTCGACAGTCGTGTAATGAGTTCTTGAGAACGTGCCACATTCCCCTCCAATATAGGACGCTCAAAATTTGTTCGGAACTCATCATAGTTGCCCAAGAAACCCTCCCGAGCAAAGTTGATCATACACCAGTACTCAGAAAGCGAATTTTGGACAGGATAACCAGTGAGCACCAACCTCCGAGATGATTGAATCTGTGCTACGCTCTGGCATAGCAGTGAGCTTGGATCCTTCATACGGTGACCTTCGTCCATGACCACGAGGTCTGCACCTGGAGCACACAGCAACCTCCGATACTCTCGCGCAGTCCGCTGCACTTTAGCTGCCTCTTGCGCAGAGGCGCTGGTAATTTCCATTGTTGCTGAAGTCATACGAGAGCACACTTGAATCAAACCTTCGCGCTCTGTAACACAGCTGGCCGGTGTTGTTGTTGGATTGAGCAAGCCACGGAACATTTCGTACCCCATGAGCAGGACACCTCCGGTGCTCTTCCAGCGCTGTAGAAGTCGCAGCCGTCCCGCGGTCGTGCCCTTTGTCGTGGAAGAATCCAGTGTGAAGACAGGACAGCGTGCACGCGCCTCAACGCCCAGCCACTTTCGAAACTCGGAGTCCCAATTTGGCAGACAAATCGCAGGACACAGCACTAGCACCGTCGCCGGTGGCTCGTCGCCTTCGCGATTCTTGTCTTCTTCGCATGTTTGCTGCGGCTCCACTTTGTCTGCAGCGCAATCCTGCTCCGTATTGCGCTGTTTCCGTTTGTCGATCTCGTCAACGAGAAAGGAATAAATAACTGTGATGACTTGGAGCGTTTTGCCAAGGCCCATGTAGTCCGCTAGAATGCACCCACGTCCGGCAACCACGTGCGAGTACAGGAACTGCACACCTTCCATCTGGTGAGGCTTCAGAAGTAATTTAATCTCTCGCGCAATCCACAAGTCGCCCTCGATTGTGTCGTGGGTGGAAAGTGAACCCAACTGCACTCGGCCATACTCGTCCGTGACCTCGTCGAAAGCGCCTTGTTCATGGTCAGAAACCAACGGACTTGCAGCTTCCACACTCGTCGTCTCGTCCTCCCCCAGTATCAGGGCATCATCATCAGCGGGGCAGATGCATGGCAGCATCATGCAGCTCAAACACTGTGACGTGGCATCAGCTGCGAACAACTGGCGTAGCTTTGCTTTCGCCATACCGGTACTAGATGGTTGAGAATCCTCGAAGAAATCCACCGCATCGTCTACATCTCCAACACAAATGCATGGCAGAAGGCCACATGTGCAACCAATGCCGCTCATGGCCTGTTCTACCAATGAAGGAGATAGCAAATGTTCATTTTTACTAAAGTAGAAATTGAGGATAGGAGCTTGCAAATGTTAATTTTTAATTAAGTAGAAATTGTCGATAGGAGCTTCCAAATGTCATTTTCTCTAGTACAGTGCTGCTACAAACTATAGGCGCAGACGGGTTTCGCTTCGGTATGGGTCAAACTGTGCAGTAGAAATTGAGGATAGGAGCTTGCAAATGTTAATTTTTAATTAAGTAGAAATTGACGATAGGAGCTTCCAAATGTCATTTTCTCTAGGTAGTTACAGGTTTTTTTTCCTGAGTACTTATTTGCCCTCATCGTCTCAAAACCAGTACCTGTTCCAAAACCAGAACACCAGTAACTCAATGATTAAGATCCGATGTCACGATAGGATGCGGTTTCGCAGGACATGTAGCCGCAAAATCAGCACATGCAGGAGCCACTCGAGGAATGAATACGCAGAAGGACGCGTAGATAACTAAGAGCGCAAAAGAAGCAGGGGAGGGCGACAACTTCGCTGTGTTTCGTACAAATCTATCGGTGTTGAAGCGATCGATTGATGAGGATGACACAAAAGTACGAACTTGCAAGTGCACGTCCTCCAATTGTCTTTAACGTCGGTCCTTTATATAGAAGTCGCGTGGATTTTGCTTAAGTACGAGTAGGTACTGGTTTTGAGCCGATTGTTACAGATCATCCTGTCCTAAATGATCCCTCCCTCCCTTAGATGATATCCTGTTATATTTGATATGGATGGTGACATATCCCTGCTGCTATATTTGATACCAAAAGGGCCAAACTTGATACTTAAAATGGGGTGAAATAAAGTGTAAGAGCCACAAAACGATCGATCAAGACGTATTTTGAATAAAATAATCTAAGATTGGCGCGGCTTGGCAACGATTCCGTCTGTTTTAGTCTCATTTGACTCGGACCCGAGCGCGCAGATTTATCATGGTCCAAGAAATATTTTTATAACGAACGAAACTCACCTAATATAATATGCTTAATCGAGGTTTGCTATTCCACTAATTGATTATCCTGCTATACTTGATATCACTAAGCAACGGCAACTATTAGTTAGGACAGGATAATCTGTATTACTTGAAGTGTTGTGCTTCTCTTCTCACAGCTAGGCCCCAGCAAGAAGAGAGTGTGGTGATTGCCATGAAAATAGTAGCAAGGAGGTAAGAGTTCAAAATGGTGCGAGGCAAAAGAAGGGGTATTTTGTAAAATGTGAAAAGTGGACACTGGGGGTATCGATCCCCCTACCTCCCGGAATGCGAAGCGGGCGCTCTACCATTTGAGCTAAGCGCCCAGATGCGAACCCAATCCGCGACCCAATCGACGCTCTCAATGCCCCATCACACGCAGCCACAACGACGCATTCTACACCTTACCGCTGTGCACACAGCCCACCCGATACGCCTTCCACAGCGCATGCCACCTTCTCGCTATCAGCCGCCTCGGTCGACGGTCTTTCTTCCCCACCCCGCCATCGTGTCGCTCGCTGTGTCATCTTGGCTACCGCAGTCTGTATGGACTGTAATCTCGCAGCCGTCTTCAGGGTGGCGAACCACCGAGCCGTGGTCGAGACGGAAGGCTAAGTGGCAAATGAACATTTACACCAGTGGACTCGAACCGACCTTTATATCGGGTGGCTCGGTGAGCTCCGCCTACGTTTCGCAGTCAGACAGTTATGAGGTGACTCTGCTGAGGCCCATCTAATACCTCCGTGACTCCAAGCTGCTAGAATTGTATGTGGTGTCGTGATCATCGGGCCAGTTGACGGACTTCATGTTGTGATACTCACGTGATGGTGAGAGCGTCGATTGGGTCGCGGATTGGGTTCGCATCTGGGCGCTTAGCTCAAATGGTAGAGC
>JAIKVB010001495.1:0-12547 GCA_024679045.1 Phytophthora brassicae
CACTTCCAGCAACATCTCTTCCTGCTTCCTACTCTCACCGATGAAGATCGCTCTCCTACTTCCGTTCGTTGCCCTCGTTGCCACCACAAACGCCACTGCTCCTGCCATCCCGACGGATCGCATGGAACAGTTCCTCCAAGAGCAGTCCGCCCTCAAAATGGAACTGCAGACCTGGAAGCAGAGTGCTGCCGGTCAATTCGCCGAAGAGCACGGCTTCGTTCCAGCTTCGATGCTTAAGACCACCCAGTCTGGTAATGGAGCTGATGACGAACACTTACGTCGGTTGTTTCTGTCGAAGATGGTGATTGAGGACGCACAAGCAGCGAATCCCGAAGCAACCTTCTCGACTGATACGCCGTTCACTCTCATGACGGAGGAGGAGTTCACCAAGTTCGTTGGTGACTCTTACAAACGTGGTTCCAATCTGCTCACGACGCCTTCGTCCTCTGTCGAAACTCTCACCAACGCGACGACTCCTCTGAACGCCGACGCCGAGAAAGATTGGAGTGACTCGGGATGTGTTGTCGGTGTCAAGAACCAAGGCAATTGTGGCTCTTGCTGGGCGTTTGCGGCTGTGGCTTCTCTCGAGAGCGTAATTTGCCTCGCTGGTAGTCCTCTCACGCCGCTCTCGGAGCAACAGCTTGTTGACTGCGATAAGACGTCGTACGCCTGTGAGGGCGGGTTTCCTGGAGATGCCCTCGCCTTCATCCAGCAAAATGGTGGTGTCTGTGCCGAGAAAGCATACCCATACGAATCAGGAGACACGGGCAACCAAGGCACATGCCGAACGTCGTCCTGCAATTCTGAAGCTGTGACGATCCGCAAGGTGGTCTCTGTTCCTGAAAGCGAGACGGGTCTTCTTCAAGCAATCAGCGGTCGCCCCGTCGCCGTGGGTGTTGCGGCAGGTAATCCGACTTGGAAACAGTACAAGAGTGGTGTCGTGTCTTCGTGCACGTCCACGCAACTCGACCACGCCGTGTTGGCTGTTGGTTACGGTGGTAGCAGCAGCTCGTCGCCATTCTTCAAGATTAAAAACTCGTGGGGCACCTCGTGGGGCGAAAACGGCTACATGCGCCTTAAGCGCGGCGCTGGCACCGCCAGCAGCGGAACGTGCGGCATCATTGGCCCAAAGTCTGTCTACCCACAACTATAGGTCTGAACAGAAGCATTCTCCTATCTGAAGTCTGAAACTGCCGCTAAAGTTGAAGTATTACTACCTCAAAACACTTTACTTGGAATCCTTAGTCACACGCTTCGTAACGGTTAATAAGATTTGAAGTGCCTAGCGCTAGTGCCCGATTTCTCTACTGCCAAAATTAATACCTGGACTCTTTGATTCGGATATTTTGTCTTGCTTTTTGTAAAATCAATCCTGAAGTGACGCGATTGCACTTTATCTTACCCATAGGATGCTCAGTCGTGAGGATTACCAGAATCAACCTGGATTCCTATTGCAAAAGTTTTTATTGTTAGCGTAAAGTGACTTGTAACGTCACAATGCTAAATATAATGGTAAACACGACACCGTTAAAAGAAATTACCAAGCTACAGGAGTTATCCTTCCGCCCCCTTTCTCCTCCTCCATTCTCTGGACGTTCTTACGTTCTCAGCTCTTGTAACGTTACCAAACGACGTTCGGAAACCATATTTTTCTATAGAACCAAAATCCCATGTAGCCATGTATGGCAATTCAGTAATATATTTATTTTTCCACTAAAAATATGAATTATTGGATTTGGCCGACTCCAATACGATATAACATTGGTCAATTATTGACAAAAAATATGACAAAAGCGAGCCTGAAAAGAAAGGCAAAAGTAAGCCTCAGGCTGCCTTAGCCTATCTTACTTTAGCCCTCCTTTGAGCTCCACTACGGCGAGCGTGGAGTTCGGGACGGTGTGGTTCGTCGATCGGCGAGCCTTCATTCCTACTGGTGATAAACCCTTGGTTTGGCAGAAGGCTATCTGGTCCGGAAGGCCGTGCTGGAGAGGGACTTGCGGAGCTTAAGGTAAGTTGGGACTGAATTAAATGCTTAGTTTGCTATCCTGTTCTAGAACGTGCTTCATAATACCTCACTCACTAATTCATCTTTCACTAATCCATCTTTCATCGTCTTCGAACGTAGGCGTGTCATCCGCCTCCCATGAAGTTAAGTGGCTATCACGGGAAAATATGTCGGATACTGACTTGCTGCTGCGTCGAGCCTTTGTCCACGGTGACACTGCCTTTGTTATAAACCGTGATGATAGGGTACGGACCGGCAGCGACGTGCTTAGTCTTGGCACGGAACTGTTTCGGCACGCGAATCAATGCATGATCGCTGTCGCGCACCCTCCTTGACTTCTAGGATTAGGTAGCCGACTTGCTGTTGGCAAAGAGTTAGGACTAGCTCAGGTAAGCGTAAAGCTAAAAAGTAAACGTGTATTCGTTCTTAGTTCTTAGTTCTTCTCTTCTTCTCCTTTAAGGAAGATCCACGACTGAGCTTCAAAGTAGAGGCGTATGCCCGTTGATACGCCTTTATGCAGAACACTACTCCTTGAACCTCCACTTGGCATCCTTTAGCTCATCCGTTTCGTTCTTGGCGTCGCTTGTCGCCCCTCCTTCAGGCCCATATTCCATTCTATCAACGGCCGAGCACGTCTTCTCTCCTCACGCGTTCGAGCTCCGTCTAGAGTCATCATTCACTAACGTCCAACTCTTCTGCCACGGTGGTACCCTTAAGGGTACCTTAGGCTTGATAACCTTTTCGAACCGTAAACTTCGCTTCTTACCTCCTGGCACGTCACCCGTGAACTAGGGTACGTGACATTCTCCCCGACTAAGTTCTTGACGTCATCGGCAAGCAGGAAAGATCTTCATTTCGCGCAAGACTTGAATTACTTGAAGTTCGACTTCACTCAGGTCTTACCTCCTGGTACGTCACCCGTGAACTAGGGTACGTGACATTCTCCCCGACTAAGTTCTTGACGTCATGGGCAAGCAGGAAAGATCTTCATTTCGCGCAAGACTTGAATTACTTGAAGTTCGACTTCACTCAGCTCATTAGACGGCGTACTCTCTTGTGGCATCAGATTATCAGGGTTAGTCGTGCCAGACTCCTCGAGACAGTCAGAGAACCCTTCGACCGGGGGGTTCCGGAGGCGTTCCAGACTAGCCACTTCCAAATGACTGCGTAGGTTAGAATTAGACTGGACACAGCTCGAAAATCCTTGAATAACTACCCCAGGGGCAATATGTTGTAGATTCACATCACCATCGCTCAAACGCCAGGTGTGAGTCATCATACCGGCCACCAGTGCGCACAAACTGAAATAAGGGACCCACCAAGACCAACTAAGTAGATATTTGATAGCATTGATCACCACCAATATTAACGCCACTCCACGAATTCCAAAGAGAACCAACTCCAGTAGGTCGTATCCAGCCATAGGTAAGTGTAACATCAGAGAGAGAGAACCAGCAACACTACCCACCCCACACCTTGCAGTATAGCCCAAATGCGTCGCCAGACAGCGCCCACAGCTTCGATGGAAGCCCAACAGTAACGCCCCACAGACCATACGGTTCGAACTATTAAGTCAGGTAGAAATTCGGAGTAGGTTACATGAAACTCAGTCCACCAGCTTCGAAGCATCCGCCCATATATTCCATAGTCAGAGTCGTTTTCTCGTAAAACTTGGACAGGAACCGCAAAAAGTGCGCTCCACAGAGCGTAGGCGTACGTAGGACCCTTGAGACGCCTTACTTCACGGTTGCGGAGTACTTCTTGATAGCGAGATGTAAACTCACAGAGCATACTCACGTTCATCTTCAGAACTCTCCAAACTTCCTTTAAGAAGGTCCACACGACGTCTCACAGAGGTGTAGTCAGCACCCAAGTGAAGATGCAGCACACTCCGGCACACCCGAAAACAGGGAGCAATTCAAGTCGGCTGAGAGAGTCGAAGTCGAAGGTCCACATAGCCAAAGGGATGTCGTCTTCAGGCGGTAAATTTAGTAATGTGTTGTCTCGGAGATGGCTTCGTGAGACTAATTCCTGGGTCGATTTGGTGATGGTTGATAACTTGTCAATCTCAGAGGGTTATTGTTTTACCCTTCACTCAGATATCTGAAGTTACCCTTCATAGACGGTCAGGAACTCTCTAGAACACTAGTTAGAAAGGTCAAGAGGCACAGTCTCAGACGCTAGACCCGACACCCTTAGCTCTCAAGTTGTCGAAGATGGAGTTCTGGACTCGCATGCGCACGGTACTCTCCCAGAACGAGTGTTCTTCGGGATTGGAGATCTTGGACAACATCGCAGAGGCCATCATTGACGAGACGGGCGAGGAGGTCGACGCTTTTGAAAGCCCCGCGTTCTTCGTGCCGCTTCCTTCTCGTCAACGTGAGAGTACGGAACCCCCAGATCACCCGCGCTTCACGAATTTGACGCCCGATTCGCCTTTGATTGCCGCCGCCGCTGCTCAAACGAAGATTCCAGGGGTCAAGTCTTACCCTTTTACTTTGGCCGCTACAAAGTGGAGAGATATTTGGAGCGTGTCTATCGGAAAGCAACCAGTCTTTCGTTACGCCCCCATGAACGAGCGTATCCCTGGGTTAACATAGACCTCTGGTACAGTCCGAAGCGTAATCCAGAAATTCACCTCGAACATTGGCGTTTTTGGCAGGAACACCGAGAGACTTTCTGGGAGTGGGGTTTTAACGTTCCTTTGGGTACCGCTTCGGAGCGTAGCCAACGAAGGAAACACAAGATGCTTGACGTTTGCGCTCGTCTCTATTTCATAAGTGTTCAGATTGAACACTGAGGCTTTTGTGGTTTTCTTCGTCGTCTGGAAGTTAGCGGACATCGTCAGCTTATGCGGTAGGGTGGTCAGCCAGGCAAGGACTCTGCGGACGCCAATACATACACAGGACCGACCATCGAGAATCTATCTGAGCTGTACCGTCGTGATAAGGCCGCCTATCAGAAGAAGGTGAAAGATGCCCTGAAGCCTTTCGTCTGGATGAAGGAGGATTCGAGAGTTTGACTCAGCTTCTCGAGACAACCAACGCCCTCGACCCCACTTTACCCAAAGCGGAAAATCGATTGAGTGACAGGGCTCTAGCTCGTGTTCTTCGGGACGTCAATTCTGTCAAGATGGCCCCCCACTGGGTCGGTCCTCGTGCGAAGGGTATCTGGCACAAGCTTCGGACGAACTCTCGTATTCAGAAGGTTCTCGATGAAATTGACCCCTTGCTTCAGGCAGGTCTCTTCTCACCCTCGACTGTGTCTCCTCTGACTAAGAAAGAAGACAAATAATTCAAGGCAAAGGGTGCCGACCCTCTCAAGCACCCCGACGGAACGTATACCGCTAAAGGTTGGGACGACTCGGGTGTCGATTCTGAATTTAACCCGACCGTAGGCCTTGGGAAGACTAAGGCCCTAAGAGGCAAGCGGAAAATCAGTTATTCCGACTCGGAAGAAGATGATGAAGAGCTTCCTCCAAAGAAGACCAAAACGTCCACGGCGGCTTAGACTCCAAGTTTCTTAGTAGGCGGCCTTTTCTCTTTTCAGTTTCGGAAGGAGCGTATTCTTTCTCATATTGTTTTCGTTTTCGTAATGCAGGCATGGTGTCAACCATGTGTAAAAAAATAAGTTCCAATTTGCGTAAAAGTCAACGAGTTTCGTCTTGCAGCTTTGTAGTGAGACGTCCATGTAGTTCACCGTAGTGAATACATGTGGTTTCAACTTGATAAAACTCAAAAGAGAGGAACTTTAGCTTTTTAGAAAAGCAACTCATCCTCGTCCACGGCCGAGTTGGCTTCAGCCAAACGAGCACTGGTACGTAGAGTAGGTAAAATTTCCTCCACTCTCCTTTTTTGTTTTCGAAGTCGCGTATTATTTCTGAATACAACGGTCGGAGAGTATCTGAGGGGCGCCAGCACGCTTCATAGGCGGCTGTTAATACCAAATACTCCTCTCGACGGTTCTTTCGTCGTTTCTCGAAGATATCCACGATAGGGAGAGTGACTCCAGAAAACGCCGTCTCTTCCCCCCGATCGTCAGTCTTTCTACGAAGCTGGTCGAAGGCAGTTCCTCTTCGCTAAAGGGTTCTCCGTCATCTTGTCCGGGTCGGGACTGTACTCCTGGAGGCACTTCCGAAGGGAACGGTCGGCTACACCTGCCTAAGAACTTCTTGAGACGATTCACATTCACGGTGGCAACTCGTTTCGGATGACTGGGGATGGCTACACTGTAAGCGTTCTAGACCACTTTGCTTGTAATTCGGTACTGTCCGTGCCACGAAAAAGCCAACTTCTTCGTCTTCTTTTCATGCAGACGGGCTCGGAAGTATTGGTAAACCCAAACTACATCACTTGTCTCGTAGGAGACCCCCACTTGGTCCTTCAATCGTTTCTCGTTACGGTCCTGGGCCTTGATGAGTTGTCGTTCTACCAATCGGCGAGTGTCACTGAGAGGCAGGAACAACCGTCTTCTGAACGCAGCGACCTCGTTACTCTTCCAGGCGTTATTAGTGTTCAAGAAAGCCAAATCCAGGGGAAGTACTGGGTCTCGACCGTATAAACTGAAGAAAGGGGAGTCTCCTAGTGTTTCGTGATACGAAGTGCGGTAAGCAAACAGCATCCGGGGTAAATACAGGTCCCAGTCTTCTTGCGTCTCGCCTACACACATGCGAATCATCCACAAGCAGCGTTCCATTAAGGCGTTCCACTAATCCCTGTGTCTGAGGGTGATACGCGGCACCAAAGAGTATATTTATCCCTAAGGTCTCGTAAAATAAGCGAGGCAGCTCCGAAATGAAATTTGGTCCTCTATCGCTTAGAAGGCGTTTAGGAACTCCATGTCGTGATATTACTTCGTCGACCATCACCTTCACGAACGTAAGGGTATCCAAAGTACTGACAGGAAACGCTTCGGCCCCTCTAGTAAAGTAATCCGCGAACACTAGAATGAACTTGTTCCCGCGAGGAGTGGTCACGAGAGGACCCACTGTATCCACTACTAGTAAAGAGAACGGTCCGGACAAGTCTTCCACGGGCATTCGTTGCATGAGGCCGTTTTCCCAAGGGCGGTAGCCTTTTGCACTTCCACAGATAGAACACGCTCTTATGTATTCTGAGGTATCCTTGCGCCACCCCTGCCAATAAGCGTGCTTTCCGACTCGATTAATTGTTTTCTTCACACCGGCGTGAGCTGTAAGCACATCTGAGTAGCAGTAGTGTAATACCGTCTCGATAAAAGTAGGGGGGTCACCGGAACACTTGTCGTGCGCGCGGGGCCGGCGCGTGTACGTAGGTGTACTAGTCGTATTAGGATTCCGTTTTTCACCACATAATGCGGGGCCATTTGTATAATTCTGGCTCGCAATAGGGGATCTAGAGCGAGAGCACGGTCTTCCAAAAAGGCGATCATGGCCATAATCCACGCTGTTCGTCGTTGTTCCTTGACGAAGCGTTCTTGATATAAACCAAAGTCGTCCAGAGGTGAAGCGACGACCCGCTCTTCTAATGCGGCGTCTATGTCGTCCCCGTTCAGATCGTCGCGAGGGTCTTCCGCTTCCGGTTGATCGTCTCGTCCGCTGTCGGTCTCCCCGACCTCGAACATCCTTCTCCGCCTATGCTACGATACTCCTGAGTCTCGGTACGCTCCTGGGTCTCTCCGGTACGCTCCTGAGTCCCCCCCCCGACCAGGCTTGGACCGTACTCTTGAGTTCCTCCCTCCTCGACCAGAGTTGGACCGTCAGTGTCCGAACTCGACTCGTTGAGTAGGTCCGCCATACTCAGAGCGTTGATGGTAGCTGCATGCAACCTCGAGAGTCCATCAGCGTGTCCCATTGTCGTGACCGCCTTGTGGAACACTTTGAACCGTAGTTGAGAGAGTTCCATCGCCCACCGCGCGAGTTTGGCGTTGCTCGTACGGTTGTTCTCGTTAAATACCCACGTGAGTGCCTTATGGTCGGTATACAAGTCAAACTCCTGACGGTCAAGGTAGCAACGGAATTACGAGTAGCCCAAACGATGCACCAGCACTCGATTTCGGAAGGTCCGTCTTCTTTTTGGATCCAGTGCTTTTCAGACCCTACTAGGAGTTTACTAGCGTAAGTAACGACACGCTCCCGTCCCTCCACGGATTACATTAAGCAAGCGCCCACAGCCAGTCTGGAAGAGTCCACGTGGAGTTTGAAGTGTTTCGAAAATTCAGGGTACACTAAGATAGGTGGTACAACTAGACGGCGTTGAAGTTGGAGGAATGCCGCTTCACAGTCGTCGTTCCAGTCGAAAGCCACTCCTTTCATCTTTAGTCGTTTAAAAGGGGCTGAGATAGCTGCGAACCCCGGAATGTATCGTCCGAAGTAACTAGTAAGGCCCAAGAAAGCCCGAACAGTGTGTAAGTCATGTGGGCGTTGGATATCCTGCCTTCGCCTTTTCCGGGTTGGGTAGTATTCCCGAGGGTGTTACAATGTGTCCCAGGAACGCTACCTGTCCCCATTTACACTTCTTCATCTTCGGTTTAAAACCGGCAGCACGGAATCGTTCGAGAACATGTTTGAGGCGTACCAGGTGAGTCGGAAAGTCGTGGCTGAACACCACACAGTCATCGAGGTACACTAGACCGGTCCTCCATTTGAGATCGATGAGTACATTTTCCATGAGGCGTTCGAAAGTTGGAACTGCATTACATAATCCGAACGGCATAACCAACCACTCATACAGCCCGTATTTGCAAGTAAAAGCAGTTTTCTCCACGCTGTCCTCAGACATGGGGACGTTCCAGTATCCGGAGGCTATATCCATGGTCGAGAGCAGTTTAGCGTTCCCAAGGACGTCCAATATGTCATCGATAAGTGAACAGTCCTTTATCATAATGGCGTTCAAACGCCTATAATAATACAAAAGCGAATTCCACCGTCAGGTTTTCGTATGATCAACACAGGGCTCGCCCATGGACTCGTCGATGGATGAATATGTCCTAGTTCGAGATACTGCTGGATCTCGGCTTCCATAACGTCACCTTCCGCTTTGGAGACTCGGTAGGGACGCTGTTTTATGGGAGGATGAGTACCAGTGTCAATCAAAAACTCCAAGAGATCAGTACGCCCGGGAGTCATCGAAGTATCCACAAACATGTCCTTGAACGAGTTTAGCAATCCCCCAAGAGTTGCTGTTGTTCGTCACTGAGTTTGAACCCCCCAAAGTCAACCTTCAATTCCTCTTGAAGAGCCTTAGCCCAACCAGGCATTGACTATTTCGGTGGCGAAAGGGCTGTGATAGTAGTACTGATCACCGAGTCTATCCATGTCGGGTCCGTATACTTGGGCGTCTCGGGTTCTTGCGAGGAACGCTCTGGGTGCTCGAATTCGAAAGCCGTTTCGCGGATTACCGTAGCGGTTGCCAGCAGGGTTCCGCGTTTGATAACCAAATCCTCCGTAGAAGCGTTACCGATTTCAACTACGAGTTTACCAGCCTGAATACAGCCCAGCGTCCTTGCTACTCGAACCGTGTCATCAAGCTCCGTTAGACCTTCCACAAGAACTGTGAGACCTTCTCGAGCGTGGCCTAGTACTTCAGTCACTACCAGCGCTTGTCCACCCGGTCGTAGCCTTACTGTGGACTCGTCTCTCGAAGTGGATCGAGTAGATCTCCACTCGAGTAGCTCCGAGTCGGAACACTTCGTCAGTGTCTTTAAGAGTGAGAGAGTTGTTGTCAAGGTCGATGACAGCCCCGTAGGCCTTGCGTGTATCAGTTCCTAGGATAGCGTCGACATGCAATTTGTCACCCACTACAAATGGTCGCACTTTTTCAATCGATCCCAATCGAATGGGTAGATCAATCACTCCCTTGACGCGAATTTGATGTCCCGCCACACCGTTCAAACTCTGGGGGTACGGTCGTGGTGGTGTTTGTGTTACTCCTAGTCACCTCAAGACACGCCAGTCAACGAGACTCGCAACAGCTCCATAATCAACTAACATTTCGGTAGGCAAGCAGTCGATGTACCCGAACGACAAGGCTTCCAAGCCACCGACAGTACCAATTACGCGTTTGCCCTTTGGAACTAGACGAGTCGTTCCTTCCTCGTCGGAAGGGTTCTCTCCCTCATCAGGTACACTGCGTAATACAGGTTTCCTGGCCCTTTGGAACTAGACGAGTAGTTCCTTCCTCGTCGGAAGGGTTCTCTCCCTCATCAGGTACACTGCGTAATACAGGTTTCCTGGTTTCAGAGTGATGGGTTCTCCCATGCACCACGTAGGCATACTGACCCACTTCATTCTTGCCATCCGTATCCGATCCGAGGTCACCCAGCGCTTCCGAACGAGTCGAGAACATAGTGGAGCATTCGAATCACACTCGTTTAGGTCGTGGGATCTTACGTCGTCCTTGGTAGGGTCTAGCGAGTTGGCCTTCAGGTCGGCGCGGGTCCACCTTCGCCTGAATGAGCGCTGATTGTGGAGCATTCGAATCACACTCGCTTAGGTCGTGGGATCTTACGTCGTCCTTGATAGGGTCTAGCGAGTTGGCCTTCAGGTCGGCGCGGGTCCACCTTCGCCTGAATGAGCGCTGATTCGTCATGGTACGCCTCCTCTGTCATTTTTATCACAGTGGCAAGGAGATCATTCGCCAAGGAGATGCCTAGAGAGGCTAACAGAGCGCAGTAACAGTAGCTTCCTCCTGAATGCTTACGCTGCAACTAGCCAGGTTTTTACCGCAAAACCCTTCTTCTCTTCTAACTCAGCGGCTGTAGCTTCTTCCGTGTTACTCACAATGTTACTCCGTCTAGTACCCCTCACCTCTTCCTCAAGGGTGTCTGGTACTCCTCCCGTACAGTCTTAACTTCCAGCCTCGGACCGTTCTTCTCCAAACTTCTCCAATCATATACATACACTCGTCGAGTACCCTCCTCAGTACTCCTTACCTCCTCAGACTCACCAATAACTCTAGGTCCAAAATCTGAAATACCCTCTCTCGTTTCGTCCTCTAGACAAGAGGAAGGAGCGACACCACTCTCTTCTCCTCCCTCCTGCCCCCATCAATTGGACGGCTGCGTGGATCCCTGCCGAGGATCGGACGCAGCACTGTTCCGGGTGACGAGCTGATTAAGTAGAGCACGGCTAGGACACTGAGCAACGAGGTGATCGGTTCCGCCACACAAGAAGCACGCTCGAGTATTTTGTCGTTGACTACCGCCAGCACTGTAGTTTCGACCTCGCGAGAATTGACGAGGTTTAGTACACTCGATAGCGATGTGTCCCGTTTCTTGACAATTGTTGCAAGTAAACTTACTGCGACGGCAATTGAGTCGACTGCACCCGAGATATCGACAACGTCCGCAAACGACTTCACCCTCTTGCGTGAAGACATCCGGGCTCTGACAAATACCCCCTCGGGACTGTTCTCGGTTACCAGGAGAGTTCGGTCGAGAACCCCTCTGATCACTATCTTCCTCATAGGCCGCCGAAATGAAGGAGTTCCTCGGGGACCGAGGCGAACGAGGAGTGGTTTGTGGTTGGTGTTGCTTCATCATGATGTTTTGAGTCTGCTCCATCATGGCCATCATTCGTTGTACAAAGTCCGTTTCAGAGGAAGTCTTCTTAATGGTTTCGTCAGTCACTCTCATTCTCAATCGGCAAGTGCATATTCTAGAACAGTAAGTCTGCTACGGCTTGAGGGATCGAGTTCACCATGGTCGTACTCTGGGTCGCCTTCCATTCGCTATTGCGAAGTCCAGCCAAAAAGTATTGGTACCGCATCTGAGGGTCGTCACATTGGGCCGCTTCGCAGAGACTCGATATCAGGTCCGCCCACACTTTAGCCGACATTCCCCGGGAGCGCTTCATAGTCTTCAAGCGTTCTATCATCTGTAAGGGTGTTTGGCAAATGAACTGGTTATGGAACCAAGTACGGAGGGATTCGAAGTCGCTGATCTGCGAATAATTGCACCACTCCTCTCCAGTCTTACCCTTCAAACATTCCCGGAAAGCGCTCAGACGTAACGAGTCATGCAATCCCAGTGTAGTACGTTCGAAGGCTTCCCAGAATGCTCGGGCTTTCTCCGCTGTGGCACCTTCAGAATAAAACGGTTGGATCAAGCGTACCGCATTGTTAATATGCGAGAGCATACCCCCAGACGCCGTCAAAGGAGCTGAAGTGTCGGGCCCTCCAGCCCCGTCGAAGCTGGTACACTCCCCGAAGGTACGAACTCGTAAGAAGGGTTAACACCCCCAGATGAAGGAGCTCCAGGCTTGGGTCCACCGGCGGCAGACATAGTAGCGGGTAGCGGATTGTACCCGGCGGGAGCGTACATGCTCCAATTCGGTTGACTCGTGACTCCTGGAGTGATACCATTAGGGCAAGCGTATCCAAACCCAGTCATACCCGGTGTATTCGGCGTAAGTTCAATTGAAAATCCGCCATACGAAGCGATAGCAGTCAGTACTCTCTTCTGAGAAGCCGGAGTTCCGCCAGTTGAGGGAGTCATAGGTACTGTACAAATAACGACGGAAAAATACACCCGACGGAAAAATGCGACTTCGGTTTTAGTATGTTC
>JAIKVB010001496.1:0-12546 GCA_024679045.1 Phytophthora brassicae
CAGGACCAGCCACGGTCATATCTCGCTCGGGCCTATAGAGTTCAGCCCGCGGTGAAGGGTTTACAAAGTGAGGTAGGACGATATATATGCCGGCGGCAAATTGTACCTTCAAAAAGATGATCCTTTGATTACATGTCTGGTCATTGCGGGTTCATGGCAGAAGGTTCTTAACAGAGACTATTGTTACAATTAAAAGAGCGGGTTTAGGACGGGTGTCATGGCCTTCAAATTTCGAAATCTGGAGGCGTCGACAGATATTATATCGCCCTGCCTCACCCACTTAACCCTTCCCTGTAGGGATTAACCCTATAGGGCCGAGCGAGATGTCACCACGGTTGGTACTGAGTTTAAGCCAGCGTGCTCCGCACACGGATCTTATACCGCAGTTGGCTTGCCGAGCTCATTGGGATACACCTCTACCTACATAAAAGGAGCAATTACATTCACTCTTGGTCCACATACAAAGTAAGATGTCACACCGGCTCTATTAGTTGTACTTTTAGTCACTCTTGAAGGTTCTTGATACGATTTGTAGGTAATCTACTGATATGAATATAAAAATATTTTGGGGCTTCTTGTTTTGATCTTAGCATTCTTGTATTGATTTTGGAAATTCTCACTTTGATCTTGAAATTGTGTAGTGTCTTAATGTGATTAGGTAGTCACACCTGCTTTTAGATGGTATAACATCCTAAGTTAAACTTTGACTGATATACCTAATTTGTTACAAATGCAGGATGCTAACGTGACATTCGTAGTATACAATCTGAATCATTCATGCAGTTCGCTTGCGTGGTATTCATAGTGTCCATATATGGTCACGCGACGCAACCCAACTACATCTCTGCCCAATGAAGTTTTCCGATTTATGTCATCAGTTGGGGAACTTAGATCTGGATACATGTATGAATACCGGTTGGTGATTTCGAGACTTACATCAATTTGACGTGAGCCTCGAAATCGCATATTCAGAGCTGTTGCTCGTGCATGAACCATGTATGAATACCATGTGCTTGAGTTTGTGTGCATTCTACAATATGATTTTTGAAGCTGTGTTGTTGAGACGTCCATTTGTTGCAATTTGGTCACGTGTCTTTATTACCTTATTGTTGTTTTGTAATACCTGTCAGTAGGTGATCCACACTTTTCAAGTGGGCTGACCATGGCCTGCCTGTAGAGGTGTCCGTCAGCGACGGTGATACTGTACATGATGTATTAATAGTACATCCAATAGAGACTACAGTTACAAGCCATAAAGCCGGTGCGGGACGGCCGTCAAATCCTTGAATTTGGAGGTTCTTTGTCTACATATGGCGTTACTTTCCGTGTTTTTATGACGAGGGCCCTCCCGATGACTCATGGGGATTGCTAAATAACGAGGGCCCTCACTCGGATGAGGGCCCTCGTTAGCAATCCCCATCTCGACACTTGCGGTACTTATTATACACGTTCGTATTTTACATATGTAAGTGCCGCATGTGGGGGAAATTCCGATATACTATTACAGTAGTGCCGCTGTTATGCCGGCAATACCGTATTGGCGTCAGCGTACAATACAGATGGAATTTGATGATTTACTGATATAAGATCGTTTCTGCTGTGCACCTATTTCCACGATTGGCTGAACAAGACTGCTTCAACACAATGTGTTGAAGCAGTCTAGTTGGCGGTGGCCCGGGCCACCGCAAAAAAAGGAAGGTCATTGGACTTAATTATTTTATTGAGGGGTCATAATATAATACACGTAAAAGATTGGTCGAGCTAGTACATACGTAGTATGCAGGATCCTCCCGACCCGAGACGCAGACAAGGCCAAGACGAAACCGCTTACAGTGTACCGCGCGAAAACCTTACGGCGCTTGAGCGGGCGTACTATTTAACCTTTCATATCGAATAATTTGTACTGAAGTTCCTATAGCTGGGAATATGCGCTCCCTTAGGATTTTTAAGTGCCGGGCAATTTTGGTAGCCCGGGCCACCGCCAACTGGTTCAGCAAAAGTATTGATTAAGTAAAGTATAGATCTATCATGTCATGATAGATCTATACTTTACTTAATCAATACTTTTGCTCGATTGTCCGGGGCTACTTAAATAACCTGTCAATCATGTTTATATCAAAGGTTGTATTTGAGGTACATTACTGTACATGTAAATTCGGCATGATTTAATAAATCTCCCATAGAAATGAAGTAATACAGTCGTGCACATTTAATTGAGCCTCTTGTTTGTACCGGTATGATGCTTACATGCCGCTATTCGTGAGGACCGATGTAATCGCAGACTTTGAGTTTGCGTATTAATAGCGTAGGACAGAGCGCACAGTTACAAGCTATTCGTTTAGAGCCCGTCCCCAGGACGGTGTCGTGGCCCTCAATCTTTGTACAGTAATAGTTGCAGACAGCATTTAATATATGAAGGAGTCAAGGGGTGAGGTAAGGCGATATGTATTATATCGCCTTACCTCACCCCGCTTTCGTGTACCGGTAACTATTAATACGTAAAAGACGTACAGTGTCTGTTTTATGTGCAGTTCACCCGCGCCTTTTCCAATCGGGCATTTTACGCACTCTCAGGAAGACAGTTGGGCTGTGCTGTGCAATCCTGAGCTTGAGCACGCCAGCAGCTACCTCTTCCGTCGAGCTATCCTTCTTTTCATTCCTCAACTTACTTCTGCTTACGAAGACAGCCCAGCGACTTCCTCTCTCCAAGCATCATGTCTCGGTCAATCGCGTTTTTCTGCCAAGTGCTGGTCTTTCTGGCCATGACACCTTGCAGTGTTATCGCCCAGCAAAAAGGTGTGATTATGGGCGATCGATTCGGTGGCCCCCACGGTGCCGACTTCTCCGACGTCAAAACGGTTTCTTCTAATCAAACTGTGCAGTCCGTCACGGTCAACAGCGGTGATCGCGTCAACAGCATTTCTATAACTTTCAAGGACCCCAAAGGGAAAGTGTCCACTCTATCTCATGGCGGCGGCGGAGGAAAGCAACATGTCCACAAATTGGCTAAAGGCGAGTACTTTCAGGAGATTGAGGCCCACATGGGTAAGAAGAATGGCCGCACGCGCATCCAGTACATCAGTTTCACAACCAATCGTGGCAACGTTCTCACTGGGGGGACCAAAACGAAGGACATAGGTAAGGACGACGCACCTTATGGATTCCAGCTTGGTGGTTTCTTCGGTGCCAGTGGCCATGAGCTCGACGCGGTGGGTGCCATCTGGACGGCTCTGCCGTCCCAAGTTGGTCCGCCTGTCGTGTCAAAACAGCCTGCTTTGCATTAAGGTATAACCCTTGTAGTGTCTTCGGTAGTGAAACATGACTTCGCATCGAGACATTCTAAAGCGATACCACAGGAGCAAATAGCTTTCAGTGACATAATGCTTACACTAATACTACGTAGTCCAACAGTCGACCATCTGATAGTCTCGTGCTGTCGGGTAACGTTTCGATTTTCAGTGAGATACATATCTACATTGATGTGACTTAGCACGCTTAAGTTTCACGATCTGCTTTGTTCTCTTATTAAAAGAGCATCTCCAGCTTTAATTAAGTCTTTTCTATGGCTTAACCGAGCTTTAAGACTCGGAGTTTTAGCTTTAAGACCTCGTACTCGCTGCCGTTTTACAGCAGAAAGTTTTACCGTGAGTCTTTATGCATGCCTTCCAGTGGGCTGGTGATATATCCACCGGACAGAATGCACCGATTCTACTCTTCGGGCAGACGAGGACAGCGTGCGTAATGGTGTGAGTAATGGTATATTTAAATGACGAAAATAACTGTAATGTATTGTAGTTTACTCGTGATATTTTTCCTAAATATTTGAAAATTGTATCTACTGTGAATCACTTCTTTTGACGCAAGATCTCACTTTTTTCCTTACGCGCATATCCTTGTTAGTATAAACGAAGCGAAAATAGTTTCCCTTTAAATTACGAAAGCCGAAACCATACGAGGATAAATTCGCAACGAGAAACCTGTTCACGCCCATGTGTAAGACATGTACGATACATGTTGTCGGGACGTCACCAAAAAAGAAGAATGAGAGAGCTTGGTTATTGTCGGTCAATTCTGGCCACTCAATTTGTCCAGCCAGAAATGTCAAAAATGTCATCTTAACTATCGAAGAGGGACAGTATAACACGTACACTGGACGAAGGCCAATACATACTCAAAACATATGCAATACATGCTCGAGAACATATTGGATGCTTGCTCTGAAAATCTGTGGTCACAACCGATACGGAGAGGTGGAGTTGACAGTAAGTAGAGTTGTTACTGCAAAACGTGTTGATTAGATATGGAATCTACTTGCTTTCGCCCCCATTATTGTCCTTGTCGGCTTGGAATTACTACGGCTTGCAGAATCTGCCAGCGTCTACGAGCAAGACCATCCTCGGTGTAATCAGATCCGACGTTATTACGCAGGCGCTTCCAGCAAAACAGGCAAAAGAAGATACCGCAGTTGTCGCTATCCGTCTGCAATGGGCTGTGCACAGCGATCTGAGTGAACCCTCTTAGCGATCTTGTTGCAATCTCTGATGCCAGCTCTGATAGTAGTTTGTGGTGGGGGCGGCTGTCCACGCTGTCGTAGCACAAGACAATTTTCCTGCCTCAGCTGAGCAACCCGACACGAGATAAAGGCAAACGTATTCCACAAACTACGCTCACCGCGCTCGAGACGGCCGCCGAGGAATTCGTCTTCATGCCGATCAATTTGAACAAAAGTTACTGGGCACGCGTGCTAGTAGACAAGGCAAAGGGAATACTCATGCTTTTCTTATACCTGTGCGCAAGCGTTTCCAGAAAAGATTGAATGATGACGTCGTTGAACCAAACGCCTGGCCACACACAGTAAGTGTGTGCCCAGTGTACATCAAAACTAAATCCTGGGATGTTGTCTTCTGACCAGCTGTTTATCATCTTAGTTGCCACCTCTTGAACTCCTTCTTCCGAGAACTTGAAGTAAACTTGAAGTCTGCTTCACTCATGAGCCACAAGTAGCAGAGCATTCCACGAGAACATGTATTGGTCATGTTTCACAGGTATTTCATGGCCTCGATTCTACTCTTTGAAAAGTCGCCTTCCCCCTCGATATGGACCGTGCACCATTGGGTGTCTGCATTGTCGTGAACAGTTCCTTCTACAGGAGTACAAAGATCCACCTCCTTATCGGCGCCCCCCAAATTTGCTTCCTTCTCCGCTGCTTTCAAAAGGGCTGCCGTTACCATACCTCTCAGGAAGTCGAAAAGGCATTGGTGTTGCTTCCAGCACTGAGCTGCTGATGGTTGCAGTCATTTTCTTCTTGTTGTATCCACGGAACCGAACCTCGAATGTGTTCAAAAAGGAGAGTACTTCCCTCAGTGGAGGGCTGTGTCTCTCCAGATAGCACTTGACCTCCACTACATCTTTAGCGCGAAGCAGCTTTCGCAACTTGCTACCCTGGTTGTATTCCTTCCGTTCTGCGCTTCGCTTGGCATCTACATCTGCCCGATTTTTCTTAGGTCGCCCTGACTTTGGAGCACGCGGGTTGAATGGTTTCAGTTTATAATTCTCGCCTGCTTCTTCGTCGTGAACTTGTTCGTCTTTCTCTTCCACCACCGAAAATAGTGGCGGCTACTTGCGTTGGGGCCAGCTCGTCACCAGAATCACTACGCAACGGCTGCACCGGACAAGCTCCCGTGGCACAAATTTTTCCACCATCCTTCCAGATTGTGCATCGCTGCTTCGAACTTTTCGCTTGGGAAGTCTGTGAGTTCCGTGGTGATACGAGAGAATACTTCTTGAGCATGCTTGTACTTGTCGCGCTCAGTCATCTGTTTCTTTATCTTGATCTTTATCTTGACATCATCACGGCACGTACTATCGCGTATAGGAAACTCGATAGTTGCGATGTCATCATCTAAGGCGGACATCCTTAGCCATCTGAACAAACATAGGAATAAATCACAGTCAACGCATGTCAATGTCTTGTTATTATCAGTTCCATACTCAATACATGGTAGATAAATGTTTAATACATGGTCAATTCATGGGGACATATGAACCTTACCGTGAGTGTATAGTCGAATACGGGATTGTGAAGACATCTCCCATATGCTTCCGGTAGAGCAGTACGTGTCGGCACGGTAGTTTCATTGTAGAAGAGAATTCACAGTCGCAGAGCCAAACTTGTGTATCGACGCGGAATACACGATCATTGTGACTTACATGCACGCAATCATGCCGTTTTTCAAATGTGTACTGCACAATCGTGTCTGGGTCAGTCGCGAATTGATTCTCCGCATAGAATATCTCGGCAAGCCAGTCCGAAGTCATTCCTAAAAAATGGTTCATCTCTTCACCGTAGTTCGAGTTTCGGATGGACCCCGGCATAATAACCTTGGTTCGATATTCGTCTTCTTTGCGACGTTGGACAATAAGAATTGCATGCAAACAGTCCTTCATGGAAAACGACCCATCCAGATCAGCCTTGAGCTTCCCAAAGAAATGTTCCAGTCTATTGTTCGTATTGTTACGGAAGTGAGGCAAATCCATACGAAATGCCGTAACCGACATATCCTTTTTTGCCACCCAATTCTTGGAGAAGTATGTCCACAGCGCCTCACGTCCATCGCGACATGCGAGCAATTTGAACTCGTCAGCATAGTTTTGAAATTCATCCTCCGTCTTTGCCCATACCATGTTTCCAACGCATTGGTCAAGCTGCTTGAGGACTTCACTGGAATATGTTCCGTACTTCTTATCATCTCGAACAGCTCTAGCAAGCCACTTGATCACGTGAAAGTGACAAAGGATGATACGGGCGTTTCGAAACATGCGCGACAACACCTCGATCTCCTTCATATCCTTATCGACGACAATTACTTGGGTAGCCTCCCACGCATTTACGGCCTGGAAATGCTCGACCGCTTTCACCATGCGCCAATCAGCGTTGCGCTCAATGACAGAATGTTGTACCGACTGACCGTTCCCGAACTGGTCCATCACCATGAAGGTACATAACTGGTAGTTGTACCTGTACCAGCATGTCAAAACATGTACAACACATATTATTCAATACATTTCAGCACGTGATACATGACCAATACATGTCGCATAGAAATATGTAATACATGGGTAAAAAATAGGAGCACGAATGGTCACTTTACCTGTTGGTCTTGTGAGTGCAGTCGATCCATATCTTCTGGAACAAGCGGTATTTCAGATACCGGCGTGTTGAGATACCGCTTCTGCTTCGTCATACGCTCGTTTTTCAACCGCACATTAAGAGTCTCACTGATCACTAGGACCGTCTTTGTGCGCTTCTCGTATGTATTTTGTATTCAAGTACGCTTCAAAGCTAGCCCAGGAGTTGTGATATTTCTGCAACGCTGGTACGTAGTGCAGCTCGTCCGAGCTGTCGGATACAGACCACTTTCTCGACGATATGCTACCTCCAGAACTCTGATCACCACGCGCACTTGCACAATCACTTTCCTCCGCAGCCTCTTCCTCAGCATCAGATTCCGCATACTCGTCAGCCTCCCCCTCTTCCGCTTCGTAATCTTCGTCTTCTTCATCAAATTCCCTCTCCTCTTCAGCATATTCCTCCTCCTCCTCCTCAGCGGCTCTCTTCTCTTCAGCGGGTCTCTTCTCTTCAGCAACCTTCTTCTCTTCAGCAGTCTTCTTCTCTTCAGCAGCCTTCTTCTCTTCAGCAGCCTTCTTCTCTTCAGCAGCCTTCTTCTCTTTAGCAGCAGCTTTCGCTTGCATCTCTTCCTCTTTCAGACGCTTCATAATTTTGTTCGTGTTCCGAGTCCTAGCCATGGCTCTGACAGTAGAAAACATGTCGTAAACATGGTCAGAACATGGCCACTTATGTGTGCACGCTACATCAGTTCAAGCCGTCTATGTACCGTGGTGACCGTGGGTGGAACTACAAGCTGCGTTTCGTGAGGTCGTTCGGCTGCGTAAACTTCGACGGCTACAAGAAGAGATGTGTAGGTCAGTACTCTAACCTTCAGCAACACGTGGCGATAGTTGTGGAATCTCACATTGGGGGAGGAAACGCGCACTAACGTCGGGAAAAACTCTGGGCCGTCTGGGAAGGGGTAACTTCTGTGTCGTCTGGGAAGGAGAAACTCCTGGGCGGTCTGGGTCGGCCTCTTAGCACGTGAGGTAGCTCGTTGTCGGCGCCTCAACTGATGCGGCAGCTGGGGGTAGCTGGGTAGCTGGGTGTGTGCAGTGGTCGTGTGGGAGCAGGGGGCTTGGCGTGTGCAGGCAGCTGCGGGGGGGCCCGATGGATTCGTGGCGTGTGTGCTTCCGCGCGTCAAATCGAAATGAGAAATCGAAATGAGCTAGTAAAATATTTTTAAATTACAACATGGACAATACATGAATTAAAACTTGGTCAATACATGGAATATAATACATGGGCAGTATATTTTCCGAAAAAATATGGAAGTGCGATGCCCAGGGGTTCGGATCACGTGCAGATACACGCTGATACCGTGATACAGTATCACCAAATACCCGTATCTGGATCTGTATTTATCAGAATCTTCCGATGTATCTGTATCACAGATACAGAAGGTATCAAACAATTATCAAGTGATCCTGGTATCTGATACCAAAGGAATGTGTTTTTCAGCTTAGAGGTTACGTTCTCTACGATAAAAAACCACCGCACAGCCCACAGGCTGTGTCTATCGAAGAGCCATCTCGCAGCCTTACGATCGCAGGTCGTTGCACACCACTTCCCGACATAAACTGAATCATAGTCTCCCATTCATTACATCCAAGACGCCAACTCGTGCTGAAGGGGGCGAGTCTGCTGGTATATCATTACTCGACAAACACGCAATACATGTTACAGTAGATCACATTAACCAAAACACGTTTACATTGGTTTGGAACTTTATCCACAAGCTGGTTTAACAGTCCCCGCACCTTTTGAGAATACTTACTAGTAAGTATTCCTCACGTGCATTGACTTGTATGCGCGGACAACAATAGCTTCGTGAATGGTTCTGTTCGGCATGAAACCGAACTGCGTTCCATGCACCAGGTGTTCTATGTGATGTCTCACCGTACGCGCCAGAATCCTAGTGAAGATTTTGTAGTCTCCGTTCAACAACGCTATCGGCCTGTAGTTGAGCGGATTGCTCCTATCTCCACCCTTGCTGATAAGACTCCAAGAAACTCGCCGGGGTGCGGCCCTCTTTCATACAGTCGCTGAAAATGCGGGTTAGTATTGGCACCAATTCCACTCTGTGGTCCGTATATCACTCATTGCTTAGCTCGTCCGGTCCGCATGTCTTCACAGCTTTACACTTTCGTATCGCGTCTTCAACTTCCTGTTCAGTAATATCCTCATCTAGGTCCCCCAAATCCCGTTTTTCATGATGCGCTGAATTGCTCAAGTACGCTTCTATCGGTGCATCCTCTCTCCATTGAAAATATCAGTCCACGAGTCCGCTAGTATGTTTGCTTTATGGTGTGTAGCCCTTTGCGGTTTTCCTCTTCCATTTACTAAAGTAGGTATCGTGTTGCCTCCAAATTTCGTACATATGCGGTTGAAAAAAGCTTTCGTTGACTTGACTGAACTCCAATCACCCCGTGCCACCAGTACCCTTTTATGTCTTTCCCTTATCTCCGTTTGTAGTTTCTGCAGCGCTACCTCCGCTGCTACTCTCTTCGCCTTCGTTGCTGAGTCCCCGTACTCCATTTTACTTATCGTCTTTTTGAGCCGTAAAATCCGTTGTCTATAACTCTTGGTCACTCTTTGCCGCACTGTTTTTTTAGTACCGGCATTTCCTTGTCATAAGGGCTACATTTGTCATAAGGGCAAAGGCACTTTTGACCAATTAGAGGTCGATCTGAGCGGAAGTTTGTCATAAAGGCAACGTGTACAGTACACATCCAACTAAAGTACGACGAACAATGATTGGCTAAGAGGGATGTCCAAATGGAAAAGTTGGTATTTTTGCAGTGACAACTTATTATAGAAAGCTAGAAAAAGTTGGCAAATAAGTCATTATGATGTCCAAGTAAAAGTCAAATAAAGTCGACTTTTTCAGTAGCCTTCGAAATAGACTTACATAAATCTGTTTGATAGGTCGTTTCCTTTTGGACTTCAGCGAAGACTACTTGTGCGCACTCCTGAACGTGCACTCGGTGTCCACAGCTCCAACGTACTCAACTAACGTTCAACATACCACATGCTGACGACATCGTCGCTCTGTCGACTCCTGAGTATGAATTCCGAGTCGCTACACCTCCTGGGTGCCACCTAGCGTCGCTCGGCGACTCAAACAAGCTTCTCGACTGCGTAACTCACTTCCAAGCGGATCTACTGACAACAGACCGTGCAAAAGAGCTCGACGCAGCTTAGATGGTGATAGATCACCTATAGCAGAAGAAGTCATGAGCTGCCATCCCACCACAGTCACAAAAAAGACAGCCATACACCCAGCAACAGCGGCGGCATTACCATCCGTAGCTACAAGCCAAACAAAGATTGGAAGCGGAACCGAAGCTGATAAGGCTAAAAAGAACAAGAAATACGTGTCCGTTCAACAACATTACGCCTCAAAACAGAAAGTGGCTACTGTGAAGACCAAGGCATTCAGGGCTTCGGCAACTAGTAATAATGACGAACAAAACAGAACTATGCGCTGGGCCATTTTGCTGACCACGCTGGCTATTGAAGCTCGCTACAAAAACAAGATCATTTTGAAGAAGTTCAGCACTACGAACACCGACACGAAAGGGATGCGTACCAAATGGGAAGACACTATTGTCACCTTTCACCAGTGTGCGTTGGCTGAGGGGGCTTGGGGGAAGAGAAGCCTATTGATTTGACTGTCAAACAGTTCAAAAACAACAAGAAAAAGAGATCGCGACTACTCTCCACGGGTAATATATGTGCGGAAAACGACATCAGCACTGACGAGGACGGTGAAACTCTACATTCACGCCAATATCCCGAATTGCCATGTGATTTCTTGGTGGTTTCACCAGAGGGTGTTGATGACAGCAGCGGTGGTTCCTGCAGCGGTCCCACTAACCGCCATTTGACGCGTGATCCTTTGAACGTGCACCCCACGTATCGCAAAGCACTTGGCAGCGAGCTAGCTGCTCTTTGGCCATTGCTCTGCGATGTGTTTTCTGGTAATCCGGGATGTACTGGCGAAGCCATCACTGAATCCGGCATTGGAAACGAATCGGATAACTCAACCGTTGATACACCTGAACAGGGAAATGTATCGGAAGCTGAAAGCATCGACTTCCCAAATGAAGCACGTGAAAAAGCCAAAGCAAATGCGAAAGCCAGAAGGAAATCACAGCAAACCAAACAGCAGTCGAACCGGTCGGTGGATGTTGTCAGTGCAAGTATACGCTACGGTTTTGATAGCATGACAAAAATTCTTGTCACTCGTAAGCATCCAGTTCAAACTAACGCAGAATTTAGCATTGTGCAAACGATGGAGAAACTAGCGGCATCGATTGAGCTATCTAACGCAAAACAGCAGGAGAATACGGTTGCTATCCAGCAGAGTGTCGCCAGTTTTCAGCAGCAAAACGCTGAAATCATGAAGCAGCTATTGGAGCACCTCCAAAAACCACGATAAGAGTACGTTGGGCCGTAATACCCAGCGGCGCGTCCTCAATGATTCATTCATGCATTATCAGAGCGATAGAAGCGGTCGGCATAGGTGTCCCTTTTCTTTTTCGCCAAATCAATTTCAGCTTTGGTTCTTTCCCAGTTTTGGTTGAATGCGTTCATAGTGTCCCTTTTCTTTTTCGCCAAATCAATTTCAGCTTTGGTTCTTTCCCAGTTTTGGTTGAATGCGTTCATTGCCGTATTGGCCTGTTTACGGGCTTCATCAGTTCGAGTAAATCTGAAGTTGAAGTTGTCCCCAATGTCAATCAACAGGTTGTGAAGAACTCCAGCTGCACAAATCACCCGGGCGTTTCTCCTATGTGCGCGTCGGTCAGCAACACCATGAAGAACCTTAAAGCGACCCTTCCACTTTCCAAAAACGCACTCGACCAAGATTCGAGTAGAGGAGAGATGGAAGTTGTAGCTAAAACAAGTGGATATCAATAGAAACGGAGATAGTCTTATAAGCCGTAAGCGCAACCACTAACAGCGTAAACTAACCATCGTTGCTTCCGAGTAAGTCGCTTCCCACCTCGCTCATCAAAAGGCACCATCAGAAATGACCAAAGCTTGAACCCTGAGTCACCCAGCCAATTAATACCTGGTGGACAAAGGTCTCTAGCTCGAGCCCCCAGCACTTCCGATTGGTTCCACATGGACTGGTCCGAATTACTCCCGCTAAAATTGCCTAGATAGAAAAACTTATTGCGGTAGTCAATCGCGGCCAGACAGTTGTAGGAGGGTTTGCCACTTTTGTCGTAGAAGCCCTGCATAATGCAAAGAGCAAGTGTCAGATTGATTAGCAAGTTAACATGTGACAACATGATATTCGTTTACCTGGTGTTCTCGCGGTATTTTTGTCCGTATAAGCGTTCCGTCAAATACGCAGGCAACGTCGGGAA
>JAIKVB010001497.1:0-12532 GCA_024679045.1 Phytophthora brassicae
ATGAGTACGGCTTGGTTTTGTTTTGATCCTTCGACGTACTGCCGCTTGAATAGCTTCTTGATCAAGCCAAACAGATACTCGATAGGGTTGCAGAATGGGCAATATGCTGGGAGAAAAATGCGAATTATCCCAAGCGAACGCAAGTAGTAGACGATGTCAGGGTGGCAATGGATCTTGGCACCGTCCAGAATCCGCACGGAGCCGTTTCCAGAATACGGGTGTACAGACTTTCCCGAATGGGCATGTAGACGGCAGCAGTCAACAAATTGGCTCTGTCAAACGTCCCATCCGTGTGGAAGGTTTCCACCAGGCCGTCCACAGATATAAAGCAAAGCAACGACACTCGTGCCTTCCGATTGAAATCACCGCGAAACGCGAGTTTCTTTCACTTCAAGAAGTATCCGTGCGAGCGCAGCATGCCCCTGTTGTCGAAACTAACTTCATCGAGGAATTGGATGTTCATTTGGCACCACTTGATCGAGGCTAGCTCCAACGTGAAGCGTACTATTTCGTTAATCTTCGCCCGTCGTTCAAGTACCGTCCACGTGAGCCCATTCTGCCGCAGCGTCCTCCACACCGTTGAGATAGAAATGAAGCGATTGAATTTGTGCTCAAACGCAGCCTTTGCTTCGTCAAGAAACGCCACCGGGTGCCTCGTGTAGAAGTCCAGCAGCCACGCGCGCTGCTCTTCCGTGAACTGCCCATTCTGCTTCGTAGAGCGTCGCTGGTAGTCGTTGTCGGACTCGAAGCGCTGGATCCAGTTGGAAATGGTGTTGATGAGCTTGTTGTAGATCGTCGCCAGTTGCTTTTTCGACGAGCCCAGGTAGAAGTAGCCGTAGAGGGCGTACATGATAGTGTTCGCCGATGCGTGGCGCCCATTCATCGCATGCTGGATGCTTGCCATTGTCGGTTGCCAGTCGGGCGACTGCTTGAGTTGAGCGAAGCCGAGACCTTTCTGGCTTCTGATTGGCTGAATATCACACTAATACTTCAAATCGATTCTCGAAATCGATTCGATTCAGGCTATTCTCACAAATTCGAATGGAACTGACAATATCTCGCCGGTTCTTTTGCTTTTCATCCCACCTCATAATCTGTGACGTGTGCAGCTTTGGTTTCACAAGTTGAAGTGCACGAATCCGAGCTTTCTTGAGGTAATACACTCGCTAGAGCATTTACCCGATAGAGCAAAACGATGAAGGTTTTAACTTTAGCTCATTCCGCTTATTGAGCTCCAATATACTAGCTCTTCACTGCCCCAAGCTCTCACTGACCATGACGTTCAAGCGTTCGATCCTTTCCCTGCTATTCATGCTGGTCGCTGTCATCAGCTGCGTCCATGCAGACAACACCGATCCTACCAGTCTGGAGGAGTTGCGGGCAGGTGTAACGCTTGTCGGTGGCGAGGAACCAGTTCCAGCTCAGAACACGGAGCATTTCATTGGTCGTGGTCCCCGTTTCTTCCGTTACCGCTCCATGTTCCCGTACGCTGGCGGCTTCCGCTACGGATGGCGCTACCCGATTGGCTACTGGAACTCATTTGGCCGTGCCATCTACGGCCGCAGATGCCTCTTTGGTCGTCCGTTTGGCGGGTTCTTTTACTGCTAATCGGAGCGGTGACGGAACATAAGAAGAGACCACTCCACCCAATGGTGCTGTGCATTTTGAGTAACGCTCGAATATATTCGTTTTGATTATACTAAGATTCTGTGCGTTTGTGCTATATGTGCGTGAAGTCACTAAGGTGCTTGCCTTCTTACCATCTTCATTTAACTCTTCATTTACCATTGCACTCAAATCATTAGATATATTCAACCAAAGCTACAAATGACGAGCTCGGGGGCTGGTAATAGCGTCCTGTTGAGAAACTCGAGGCACAAACTGACGATCTCATCCATCTTGGCCGGCGTGATTTTGTCCACAAATGCCAACGCCTCGAGATTTTCTTCAAGCTGTGATGGATGACTGGTCCCAACGAGCACTGTGGACACGTTTTCGTTCGAGACGCACCACGCACGAGCAAGTTGCGGGAGCGAGCAACCGAGTTCTTTCGCGATGGGCTAAGTTTGTCCACCAGTTCTACTTTTTGTAGGGAAGTCTTTCAACACAAGAGGTGGGCCCTCTTTGAGCGTCGGTTTAAGGCAAGAATCATCCGATCGTGTGCTGGATTTATCAGTCAACACCCCCGAACACAGTGGAGACCAGACGGTAAGACCGAGTTTGTACTTGGGAGAAGTTAGGGAGACCCTAAGGGGCTGGTTTGGCTGGTTTCGGTGCTTCTTCTCGTTGCACAACTCGTAGATGATTGACGAAATAAATGGGATAGGGTTCATTTTTCTAGAACCCGAGAACCAGGTTAGTCAGGTGGTTCTCGGGGGTTTCAATAGCAATCCCGCGGTTTCGACAATGCCACTATCACCCGTTTTAGCTCGCATAGCCATGTAGACCTGTGCAACAGCGGTCGCCTTAGCTAGTGGATTTCTAATGCATCGTGATGTACGTATGAATGTGTATACCCTCAAAGCTTCAATTGGCTTTGAATCGATGCTGCACGAACCTTGCTATAATGCGTATGTATACCCTCAAAGCTTCAATTGGCTTTGAATCGATGCTGCACGAACCTTGCTATAATGCGTGGTTTTGCCGCCAAATAAAAAAAATTGCGCTGTTCGCAAACGAGTTTTGCACAGCAGTGTAATATGTTGCGTGTTCACTTTCCTGTTGCTTCTTACAAAAAGTATAGTTTTGGGAGAGGAGTAACGTTCATGTTATTTCATTCAGATTCGTCTGGTGGTTATCGCGAGACCGCACAAGCAATAGGTGTATCAAAGGCGTGGTATATTGTACGTCTAAATCCATTAATCAGGGTGCTAGACTTATTAGTTGGGTGAGGATGCCGTCGTGTATTGATAAGGAAGTAGTTCTCTAGCTAACTACTTACATACATCCTTTCTAATAGCCACCCGTGCAGTTCAGCACTTCCCATCTTAAGATCCTAAGAAGGTCGGCCGAACCGCGATTGTAACCGCGATTACACTCGTGTCACCTCCGATTCCAACACTACTCCTCGGTCGTCACCTCCTATGTCTCCTATGCCTTCAACTAACTTGAAGATCCCGCGCAGCTCGGTCATCCTGGGCGTCGGCATTGCCTTCGTAACAAGGTCTGACATCATCAGGCTTGATTCCACGTACTCAAGCTTTACTATGCCCTTTCTCGCGAAGTCGCCGATGAATTTGACACGAATGTCAACATGCTTAGCGCTCGCCATGCTGTCCTCAGACTCCAGCAGCCTTATCGCAGCTTGGTTGTCCATATACATGGGCATAGGCTCCACTACCTCGAATTGCAGACCCCGCAGAAGCTCCCGCAATCCAAGTAACTCTCGACCGACGTGTGAGCAGAAGTAAATTCTGCCTCCATCGTAGAAAGTGAGACTCCAGTCTGCTTGTTGCATATCCACTGGATAATCGCCCCGTTCATCGTGATTACTCCGCCAGTGACAGACTTCCTGTCACCCTTATCTGCTGCGAAGTCCGCATCACTCCAACCTTCGATACTAACCTGGGTTTTGCCAGTTTTCTTGATGCTCATATCAAGCTTGAGGTCCTTAGTGGCCTTCAAATACTTTACTATCCATTTCGCCATCTTCCAGTCCACCATCGTCGCTTTGTGTACGGCGAAGCTTATGTCCGGCCTCATGCACCTAGCAAGCTCCCCACAAGAGACTGAACATGCCGTATCGTAGGTCCCCACGAGTTCCCGTACTCTGCAGTAGTTGCGTTTCCTGAGATTCCACTTCGTTGCTCTCTTTCCCAATTGGGGTTTTCACGTCATTAGCGCTCTCGAGTCTGTACTGTTCCAGAAGCTCCTCGATAGCAGCCTGCTGATCCAGCGTGTAGTTACCGACTCTTCGTGCTTCACACGCATTCCCAAGAACTTCCGTACTTCGCCTAGGTCCTTAATGGACAAAACACTAATTTCTTCGAAAAATGCTTCCATCAAGCTGCCAATAGACGCAGTGACCAGAAGGTCGTCGACGTAGACGCCTACAACAGCCATCTCGCCTCTTTTTCGCTTGTAATACAGGCACATATCCGTCAAGCAGCGCGTAAAGACACTTTCAACGAGTTTAGCGTGCAGCAGTTGGCCCCACAGTCTTCCGGCTTGCTTCAAATCATATAACGACTTTCTTAATCTGAGCGCCAGTTTGGTGCAACTGTCTACGCCAAGTGCAATCAGCACATCCTTCGAAATTATCATTTCCCTTCGGGATCGCCAGATAGATTTCCAAGTGCTGCTCATTTTCCGCCTTCACGTAGGCATTAGGAATATCGCCATGTCTAGCGGGCACGCGCCATCGCCTCGCGAGTACTAAAACCACCTTTACGTTGCTCAATTCCATCACTGCTGCGAACGCCAAACTGTAATCCACGCCGAATAATTGCTCGTTACCACAGGCCACTAGCCTGGCCTTGAAACGTTCGATAGCCCCGTCGGCGTCCGTTTTAGTCTTAAACACCCTCTTAGTATACAGTACGTGACTCCCAATCGGTGGAGTCACTACGGTCCACACTCCATTCTCTTCAAGTGCCGTTAGCTCTTCGAGCATCGCTACGGTCCACTTTTTCTCTCTCAATCCGCTCTTCATATCTTGTCCGTAGTTCTTCGGCTTGGGCTCCCTTACACTGTTCTATATATTCAGGGAAGAATCTTCCAGATTCTCATTGGCTGATGGCTGTACTACCGTTGCAGCTGCCCTTTTTGGACGCAGACCTCGTCTGATGTCTTTCCCGCGTCCAGCGGCTCTTCTTTTTGGATTTCTTTTTCCGAGTCCACGTTTCTCCTTCGGCAGCCGTGCCGTCGGTATCATCTTTCGTCTCCTCCGAGTCTTTGAGATGTACGCGTCTTAACTGCTCATTCTGCACGTCCGTGAGGGTCGCTACGTTCCTGACGTGCTGTGTCACAACCACTACCTTGTGTTTGGGGATGTACACTCTGTATCCTTTGATCTCGTCGCTCCGACCGATGATTAGTGCGGGCTTGCCGCGCTCGCCCAGGGACTTGTCTTTTGCGTCTCTGTGCACCTGAAATCGGGAGTGTTCTTCGTGAGCATTTGCATCGGTGACCTACCTCCCAGGTTACCTCTTTTGCTCGAACTCCTGTTCAGAATGTAGAGTATTCGGCAGCGTCCCCCCAGAAACTGAATGGCAGACCACACGCAAACAGTATTCTGCGTACCATATTCATCACGGTACGATGCATTCTCTCGGCTTTACCGGTGCTGGCTTGGTTTCTCGGTTCGCATATTTGTCTTGCGATACCGGTATCCTTGCAAAACAGGTCAAGTGTCTGGTATTCTCCTCCGCCGTCCGTGCGCAGCACGTGAATACGGCAGTTGAAACGCCTTTCAAAGAAAGCCACGAGTGCTTGAACTTTTGTGCCGCCGCGTCTTTGGTCTTCGCCAGGAAGACTCGGCAATAGTTCTTGCGGTGATCGATAACGTTGATCATGTACCGGTTTCCCAGTCTATCGCGCGGAGTCATGGGACCTTTCACGTCCGAGCAAATTACGCCCCCCACTACGTCAATAGAAGAATTCTCGCCACTATCCTTCTGAGCTTGCCTATTCTTGGTCTGCTTGCCTTGACAACAGGCCAGACAGTTAGCACGCTTCTTGTCAGTTAGAGAGAGACTAGAAGCTGGGTCCTTCGCCATCTTGAGTATAGTGTCGTAGTTTAGATGCCCCAGTCGACGATGAAAGTGCATTAATGTTCCTGTCTGCACGTCTGGTCCGACATCGTCCTGGTCTTCCGCCAGCACCCCCATCAACACGTCCTTCGCGCTCCTCGCACTCCTGTGCCCGTCTGCACGAACCACCAGTACGTTATTGCGCCCCTCCACCTCAAAAACTGCCGATCCCCTATACTAAATCTTAAAGCCCTTTTTCCAAAAGTCCATAGGCGATAATGTTCCTCTCCAAATTCTCTGTGTACTGCACGTCCAGCAGTCGCACTTTAATCCTTTCCCCCAAAACCGTAGTCTCCAGCGCCACGCTGCCAGGTTTGGTCACTAGCAGTGCTCCGCCGTCCGCGGCCACGCACTGACTTTCAAAGTCCTCCGGATTTTCCAGCAGCTGCTCGTCGTTCACGAGATGACGACTGGATCCCGTATCTAAGATCCACAGTCCCTTTTCTGCCGCGTCGCCAATTGTGAGTTCAAAATCCGCATCACCACCCTGGCTCCTTTCCTTCTTCTTTCCCGTGAACGCCGCTTTTAGATGCTATTGTTGGCCACATCTAAAGCACTTCCGCGTGTCCACGTTTCCCTCGTGAACGTCATTTACAACGTCACGCCCGAGTTGTTTCCCGCGAAGTTCGATCTCCGTTGACTGGGCGAAATGCGCCAGTTGTTCTGCTGGGCGCAAGTAATCCGTGCGTCCCAAGTTTAGCCGTGATAACATTGATACACGCATCGCAGGATCAGTGTAGTGTACAATTTTATCCAACACCAAGTTGTCTGCGCCGCCACAGGCTTCGCTGACCGCTCCCAAGTACAGGTAGGGCTCGGTCCAACTCGTTTCACGCCCTTCGGGGCCGTGAGCATCTTCACACTCTGCGCAGGAGTAATTTTAGTTGCGAAGATATGCAGCAAGCGCTGCATGGCGTGCTCTAGTGTAGGCTAATCCAACCACTAGGCCTCAACCTGTTGATTATATTACCTCTCAACAATCCCGGCGAGATGGTGTATACCACCTTCACTTCCTCTGTCCATTGAAATCCGCACGCACGTTCCGCGAACTGGATTTGCCTTGCACACGTCTTTCCCCACGATAAGAAGCCGTTACCAAGTCTCTGGTAGAGCTCTTTGCCATCGAAATGGTGTATCCCGAGCTTACGCTGACGCGTGTCTGGAACACGTGGAAAGTTGTTAACAGGTGCCTGCATCGAAATGGTGTATCCCGAGCTTACGCTGACGCGTGTCTGGAACACGTGGAAAGTTGTTAACAGGTGCCTGCATGACCTGAGGCATAGTGGGCGGCCTGACAGGCTGCTGATAAACAAGAGGCGGCACGTAGTGCTGTGGCCAGCCCTGGCTGGGGCGCTTGGGACATTTCCACGTTCAGCGCAGCGTTCCCGAACCCGTGATCACGTTGCTCACGCCAAAGTACGTAGCCGGTGAAACTGGCTGCTGTCGTGGTGGGGCGTCTGGTCCAACGCCATCCTCTCCATGGCCTCCCGAGTCCCAAAGCTGACTCGAACACGCTTGATTCACATCCCGTGAATTGCTGCTCCTTCTCCCCTTGTCGCTGCTGCGACGCCTCCAGGCGCTCCATGCGTTCTGCAAGGCCCGTGAGAAGATCCAGGAGTCTGTCCTGCTTGTCCACCGGCTTAGCCGGCTCCTTGACTTCGTCGATACTTCCGTACTGGCCGTCGTCCTGTTCCTTGTCGACCTTGTCTTCCGGATTGCCTGGAGCTTCGCTCCCGGCGACGGTGTGATCTGTTGGGCTCATAACCTATTAGTTGGGTGAGGATGCCGTCGTGTATTTAGAAGGGAGTAGTTCTGTAGCTAACTACTTGCATGCATCGTATCTTATAGCCACAGTGGATACTATCTTGTGGATACTATCCACTGACTAAGGTAATACGGTAAGCTCTGCGCGGGTACCGGAAATACCTTATTAATAGTCAGTGGATACACCTGATCTACAGCACATATAATAGATAGAGCATGTATCCACTGGATACACCTGATCTACAGCACATATAATAGATAGAGTATGTCCCGGCTAATGCTATCTGCAAAAGATTCTTAATAATAGTCTGAAGTGCCGAGCTAAATATATGGGTTGTTCAGCAATAAAAATGTTCTATTCATCAGTAACAGCCACGCAACGAAAGAGTTCATCAAAATCAAGCAATAAAAATGTTCTATTCATCAGTAACAGCCACGCAACGAAAGAGTTCATCAAAATCGTCGTCTAGGGGCGGGGTACAGCTTGCGCAGTGAGGCAAGCACTGGCTACAGGGGCTGTCCCTCATAACAAAGGATGCACAGATTAGTCTCCCGTCTTATGATTTCTGATGTTTGATTGGCCAGAATGGTGTGTATCCGATGACAATGAGTGTACCGTAACTAAGGTAATTCGGTAGGTAGATGATCAGAAATGCTGATGCTGTCGACGTCCGGTGTATTTTAGGATTTACACCTCAGGCATCTCTGGTCGCAAACGACGTCTGTTTTACACCCTGCCGACGCTCGCGCGATGTGAGCCAATCTGTCACTATTTCGAATTAATACAAGGCACTCGTTATCTGAACCGAATGAAAAATATGTGGCGTGACATTTTAGCCCGCCCTCTTAGGGTGTTAAGATGGGAGGTGCTGAACTGCACGGGTGGCTATAAGATAGGATGCATGCAAGTAGTTAGCTAGAGAACTACTCACTTCTAAATACACGACGGCACCCTCACCCAACTAATAGGATATGAGCCCAACACTTCACACCGTCGCCGGGAGCGAAGTGAGTTTTCACAAGTGTTCACGTTGTAAAGACGCCCAAGATACTATGAAGACCTGAATGATATGCCGCCGCCTATACGCAGCCCAAGCCAAATAGTGCGGTCTAGCGAACAGATAAATATCCCTTCTACACCACAGAAAGGTTGAGGTCTCATCGCAGGGTCCTTGCCACCAGCATATAGCAATAACACAAGTTATAGATGTAGACATTGAAAATATATTGAGCTTAGTTTTCCGTGAAATCACCAGCGTAACATAACCACCATAAGCGCACATACGCAGGTACCTGTAGCGCAGATACTGCAGCTCCTTCTTGCTCAGCAAACTCATATTCTCTGACCCGTAAATATCTCGAAAGCCACCAACATATAAATCCCACAATTATAACTATCTACTTGCACCCCAAGCTCACTGTTATATACTCGGATACGGTAGCGTCTCGGACTCGCGTCTGGCAGCTTCATGGTAAGTTTTTTCGCAAGTGGACGCACAGTCACTCCATACGAAGAACTCATTGGGTCGTAGATACGCACAGCTTTGAGCAACAGGTTCATCAATATGGCGCACCAGTGGTTCCGGCCATATATTTCCGGAATCTGAATAAAGTTGCTCGTCAATCCTTCAAATATACCTCTCATTGACTCCAACGGTACAAAACCATGCATACATTTTCAGCAACAGACGTATCCCACACCACAACGTTCGGGCTACCTGTAAAGAGATTTTACATGACGCGATCCACTGCGTAATCACTCAAAGTAGTTTTATTAACTAGATCCAGTATTTCAGACTGCAATTAGAAACAAAAAACACAATACATTAGATCATATCAGTACAAGCAGTACAAGTGAAGGTGGTACCTGCGGCGAAAAGAGCGGTATTCTCGAGATTTTTGATTTGAGATCTGGATGTCTCTATGTTTTCAAAACAGCGGGCACGCGAAGAGAAAAATCAATTGTGTCGAACCATTCAATTGCCTTGCGAACAGCTTTGACAGTCTTCATGACATCGTGCCATCTTCTCGTGATATGGACTGTTTCCAATGAATATACTCCCAAACCGATAATATCCACGGCGACGTCCTTCTCTGCCAAAGTCTGTCCAGTGGATCCCTTACGTTTAGTCTGAAGTGCCGTAAAAAAATCTTGGAATTAATCATGTTAAACAAATCGTTAGGGAAAATACGGGATATTGAGGCGAGAGGCGCCACTTGCTTCGTATTAGGAAGAGACCCAATGTGTCGTGCAACGGGGGCTCTGGGTCTTTTATTGAACTGGAACAACTTGAACTTTGAAATCGAATCAGCTGAAGTCAAGTACGTAGGCTGGGCGTCGCAGATAAACTTCACGTTGGCCAAACTCAAGTTTTCCGAGTACAACTCTGAGTCACTCGCAGCATTTGCTGTAGTTTTGCCTCGGACAGCCTTTTTGCCCGGACTGACTGTTTTGGGCGACCCCTTGACCTGGGTGGGCTTACAACTTCGAAGAAATCATCCACATCCACATCCAACGATCCAGCTGAGTTCTGAATCGGACTTGAAGCCGACTCACTTTCTGGTTGTCCCGAATCGGGTTCCGTTCAGTTCGATTCGGTCACCGTGTGACACGACTGAGTATCGCTATAGCCCGATTGGACCGACTCAGTAGCATTATGGCCCGATTGGACCGACTGGACGCTGCTGTCGGTTACCACCGTCATCTCGTATCTTGGATGTCCAGCTTTTTGAAAATCTACTTGGGTTGGGGGGGACGGAATCCAGAGTATTCATAGTCACATCTCCAAAATCGTTGTCGCCACTTACGTCATCCGCCTCGTTCACAACCTCACTTAAATTGGTGGACACATCCGCGGTATTATCGTCCAAAGCATCCACTAAACTCACGGGTAAATCTGCGGTGGCCGTATAATCTAAGATACGTGAATCATGTTCACTTGACGACGATCCAAAATCTCCCTTCTTGAAGTCGTCTGCAAATTTCTTTAAAGATGTCATGGCCTCTTGGTATTGAGGCATACCTAGTCGAGCCATCGAGTCTGCAATCTGACTCGTCATTGATAGCGCCTCTCTATACTTGCGGTGAGCGTCCCATGGACGTTGATTCGCAACAATTATGGGACGCATAGCGAATGGTTCCACGGACAATGGAGTCACGGCACGATTTCCAGACGCTAGTGCAGAACGTATGGTCGACCGTAACCATCGTTTATTGAGCAACTGTATAGGAATTACAGTTTCTGCTCCAAGAGCCACACGCAAATAAAACACGTGGCGACACGGTAAGAGACGTGTGCTCCTGAACATGCATGAGCTTGTCCCGTTCCGCTTATCTACAGTGTATTCATCATTCTCTTCATCCAAAGCATCCTCATCTGCATTGCTACTCTTAACATAAAACACATCTGGACATCCTTCGTAAAATGTTTACTTTGCTCGGCGTAGAGCATACAGGTACTGGTCGTGAATGAGATCACATGCATGCTCGCTTAGCAAACTAGCCACCCAGCTCATTTCGCTGTCATATCTAGGATGTTACACGTTGACTCTCTCTACACCTCTCGAATAAAAGCCTTTTCTTGCAAACTTTGGTAGAACATAACGAACGCAATACATTCGTCGACGGCCATAAGAGCATCAGCCCATGCCTTCAATTGTTTCCATGAAGCTTCCAGTCCATTATTCGTGTTATTTCCAAGTATTACAGTGTTTTGCCTCTTGTAGGCGCACCATAATTCACGACAAGAATCTCAATTCTTAAAAAAATACGTAACGAATGGATGCCCCTGGACTGGTTGTGCCGACGAAATTTGCTCTTGACCCGACTCAGACCCGACTTGGCCCGACTCAGAACCGACTTGACCCGACTCAGGACCATCCTGCCCGCAAGTGACCGTCTGTTGCCCTGTTGAACTGGTGGAATTTGTGACTGATAATTTCATGTGGCGAGATTAATATGTTTTGCATTCTTGCTCGGTCTTGGCGTACACAAGCAAATTTATAACACCACGGAGCTGGTCTTTCTGTCAACTGTTCAATACATAATCCGAGCACGCAATTTCCTCTCGTAAATATTTAAAACGTGAAATTGACAAAATAACATTTTCACGTCTAAAAAAGCGATCTTCAAAACCGACATTTCGGTAAAAACCTTATCAATTATGACACTCTCAATATTGGTCCAGGCCGGATTGTTGGTCTTAAATGCTTGCAACGCCGTAAGAAGTGTATACCAGCGCTCGTTTTGCAGAAAGGCGTGCTGTACGAGTTGTTCTTTTCCAAAACTGTACAATTTGTTCCGTGGGTAGCGTCAATTAATAAAACCACCGGAAATTGTTTAAATAGAGACATCATATGCTTAGTCTGCAGTATAATACAGAATGCAACTTTCTGTGATAAATGTAAAAAAATTAAGATCCGCAATTATCCCGGAGTGTAATTAGTTAGCGAGTACATCTCACATTCGTGCACACCTCTTCAACAAAAATGCGTCCAATATTTCAAGATTGTTCTCCAAACTTGGGCATCCAATTCCTCAAGCGCTTAGCGACACTGCTGGGCTCATTAAATTGTTCGCTTGTTTTGAGCTTCCTGACCAAGTTCTAGACATCTCGGGCCGTCGGATTGATGTTAGAGTTGTCCATAATAAACTTTAGTATACTTGCCTTCTATGCCCGGCCTCGCGAAGCCGTCCACAGTCATGAGCGTGATTGGGTCCATAGAATTTTTCTGTCAGGATAGTTCTTGAACGATTGCCCGTTTAGGTGGTGGTTGTGCTCAAGTCGACATTTCGTAATCTTGACAGCAAATTTTTTATTGGCCTTGTCAACGACCTGTACACAAGCATTGATCTTTATGCATAAAACACACATAAAATATTAGAATGCCCGTTTCACATGGTCTTTGTAACGGGGGTACTTTGGATTGTAACTAGGTTACTAAAGGGTAAGGTTGATGTAAAGTATCTAAGATCACATCCCTCCTTAAGTCGATACTCCGACCCTTGATAGTTAATG
>JAIKVB010001498.1:0-12530 GCA_024679045.1 Phytophthora brassicae
AGAAAGTGTGCTTGGTGCCTTTTCACCCATGGAAATTAGCACCGACGAGGAGGGCAGCGATTACGACGATGACTTGGAGCACGGCGCCTTGGTTACGGGAATAGTTATCCTGATCGGCCAGTACCTCAGGAAATATTTCGCTAAAGAAGACTGCCGCACCTCTAAACTAACGGGCGCGATGGACTACGAGGAATTAGTGACGAGCCGGAGCCCGGTACGGTTTTACGAGGTTGAACGAATGCCCCTGCAGACATTCAAGCTGCTTCTTGCTGATCTTGAAGATTTTGGAGAGCTGCCATCGACGTCGGCGATATCTAGTGTGTTGGTACAACCTGCACTACACAGCAGCAGCAGACGCGGTCAAGTTAGACATGCAGTCGATGATGGGCTTGAAGCAGTAGAGACAAGCCATAAATCTAGTGAGGACTCGAGAGCCAGATAGCAGGCACGTACCAAGCGAGACCTTCGTTCTCACAAATCTAGTGAGGACTCGAGAGCCAGATAGCAGGCACGTACCAAGCGAGACCTTCGTTCTCACTCCGCATTTTCCAAAGAAATACCTCCTATCGAACAAGCGTCGCTACCTACCTTATTTTCTCTCGTTCTAACAGATTAAGAGTCTTGTTGCTAGAATGACCAAGAACACGACGACAGTGAAACAATCCAGAGGAAAGAAGCCGCTGACGTCATTTAGTAAGGCAAATGAAGTTTCGAGATTGGTGGTGATGCTGCAGGATTCGGCGTCATCTTCCGTCGTAACCCTAGGGAGCGCTGCGTCATCGACGCTAAACCTACGATCCTGCGCTGTAAGCAAAGATTCAAATTTTGCCCGGGCGGAAGAGAATGACCAAGAGCCAGCAGAAGGACAGGACGACCACCAAGATGATGGCCTAGAGGAAACCCAGACGTCCCAGACGGTACCTCAACACAACGTGCCGGTCCCACAAGATCAGCAGTCTATGGGTGAAGTGTCCCAAATTCAGCATCCTAGTGCGCATAGACAGCCACGGAGTCACCCTCTACCGGTACACCGCCAGCCGGAAGTACGACTCCCTCTTCCCCATTCGCTACCACAAGTTCCGTTGGGAGCACGGCAGAATTCTAGAATTCTACTGTGCATCAAAATACGGCAACAGAGCCAGTGCACGCCCGGGTGCAACGTCCCTCGCAAAATGCATTTGGCAATGATCCTGGTGATGACGACCCCTCGAGCGAAGGATCTGATGCAGGCATCGGTGGAGTTCGCCACAATAACAATGGCAACAAGCGAGGGCTCGATGAATGGCCTCCGACGCCGACACGAGCAACGTCAACAACTCCCCAAGTGCCCGGCGAGCTCCCTCTTCGCGTATCGGTGAAGAACGTCACAATTGACGAGTTCAGTGGGGAAAAGACAAGCGGTCTGGATGCAGGTGCTCAACAATGGTGAAACAAATGTTCTTGACAACTGCATTCTGCTGAGATTTATGCTGGATCGAGATCATGGCGTAACCACATTAAGGTCACCATTCTGGGAGATTACCTCACTGGTATGGCGGAAGCCTGGTTTGATGACATGGGTCACCAGCTCCGTGAAATGTCTTTTGAAGACGGTGGCGCAGCACTTATCAAGCATTTTCGTACTGCACTGACTGATCTGCAGATCACTACTGAGATTTGCACCGCACGCAAATTCGCATCTGAGCAGTACCAAGAATTTTCGAACCGGCTATTGGGCATGGCCGACCTTCTTAGAGGAGGCAGGCAAGCAGAACACAATGCTAGACTTGCGCTGCAAACATTCTGTGCCCACGCCTACCCTGCTAAGCAAGAAACGCTTGAAAACAAGATTGACATCGAGACGCTCAACTCTCTGATGGAGCTCCAACGAGCTGTCAATCGCCTGACGAAGATTGTAAATTCAAACGGTGCGATATTCGACACCAGAAGACGGGGCTCTTCGCCAAAGCAAACAAATTTGTCGCAGAAGCGAGGCCGCAATATGATGGCTGAAGCCAACGTGACTATTGAACGTCCGTCAAAGCGTCCTTCACTTCAGTCCAGAAAATCCAGTATGATCCTGTGAGATTTTCCCATCTGACATGCTCGATTTGTGAAGACAAGAGTCGAGATGCTCATGGCCACAACACAAAGTTTTATCACAGGCATCCAGACCTTTTCGACGGAGACGCAAAAATTTCCACAGCAGTGGATGAGGGGACGACGCAGCAATGATTCCAGCAGCCGCCAGCTCGGTGGGGACCAATAATCGACTCTGGGGCATCGCATCATCTCACCGGCTGCGCAAAGGCACTCCAAGATGTACGACAAACGGCCCCACTCGCCGTGACAACGGCCAGTGGGTCAATTGTGTACGCCACGACTGCTGGATCCATGACGGTACTTCTCCTGAGAGCAGAGAGAGCAGATACCAAGTCGCCACTCAAGCTTCACAACGTTTATTACGTGTCTGACCTACCATAAATCTGGTATCAGCCAGTAAATTGGATGCGGATGGTTACTCAACTTTGATTCGAAATGGAAAATCCACAGTGACACATCGATCCAGTAGGCAAGTCATTTTCACTGTGCCCGAGTCGAATGGGGTGTACGTAATTTCTTCAAACGGGGATGACCGTTCTGCAACATGCTGTCTCAGTGTTGCCGGAGGTGACACTCTCATGAATTGGCATCGCCAACTCGGGCATACAAGCACAAAGACCATTCGGCGAATGGCCCGCGTAGGCGCTGTTGATGATGGCTTGTTGCTGAGGGACTCAACCGTGGGAATATGTGAGGCATGTTTGCGTGGGAAAATGACGCGAAGTCTGATTAGTAGACTCAGTACTGCGGATGGGGCTACTGCTGACTCGATTTGCCATTCGGACGTATGCGGTCCATTTCGGCGATCGATCCACGGTAGGCGCTATTTGATATTCGTGTCCTGGAAGGGGTACTTATGGAGCTACTTCTTACTCCACAAGAGCGATGCAACATCCTGTATGTAAGAGTTCCTTAAGTATCTAGATAGGCAGCACAACATTAATGAGTCCCAGCTCAAGGTTGTACGGACGGACAGCGCAGGTGAATTCACTAGTCAAGACTTTCGATAACTTTGCCTGAAGCGAGGTATCCGGTTGCAGACTACTCACGCATATTCTTCTTTCGAAAATGGCATTGCCGAACGTGCAAATCGTACGGTCTATGGTATGGCGGCTACTTTTCGATTGAATCGAAGTTACCCCACTCATTGTGGGAGTATGCTGTCAAGCACGCTGTTTTCCTGCATAATCGGGTTCTCCACAAGAAATCCATGGACTTAACTCCACATGAGCGAGTCCATGGTCTAAGCCACTCGTAAAAAGTTTTACCTCAATTTGGAGAAGCTGTTATGGTGCATGTGCCAGCAAAAGAAAGATCCATACGCCTTCGGTTCTTACCCCGAGGTGTTGAAGGAGCATTTGTTGGATTTGAGGACGAGCGTAAAGGTACATTCGGTTCCTGCACCATCATTTAAGGCTTCACGAGACTACAAGCTGCTAGGAAGAATGTACGTACCACCAGCAGCTCAAAACGTAATCGCTTCCGCGGCTGAAGACGACGTACCCGAAACAGAGGATGAAGCCGTATTTGAGTACGAAACCGACGCTAACGAACGCAGTGGGTAGATTTTTGTGAAGCCGATCTACTTGACGACTACCTGAGTCCAGATATCGTTACTGAAATTAACGGAGGTGACCACACAAGAACAAGACATTCTGAACGAATATCAGCTCGTTATTGGTATTGCTGCCAGCACCACATCAGACGTTTTAGTGGAACTACGCAATATTGCCGAAGCTAAGAAAAGCAAACAGTGGCCATCGTGGAGAGAAGCAGTTAACCGTGAGCTAGCTGCACTGGAGGCCAACGACACAGGCGACTTGGTTGATTTACCCCCGGCGAATCTGCGCTAGACAACACCGTACAGTATAGACTCAAGCTCGACGCAGGTGGCTATGTGATTTTCAAGGCTAGAGTTTGTGCCCGTGGAGATCTCCAGAAACAATTCTTTGACTCACTGGAGGCTTATGCACCTGTTGCTACACTGACTTCTATACGACTGGTGTTTGCTATCGCTGTCAAACTGGGAATGCACCTTCGACAAGCTCATGTTCCAAGCGCCTTCGTTAAAGCTCCCCTGAAGTCTACGGTGTACCTTAAGCAAGTTAAAAATTTTGAGCAGCAAGGCCACGAACATAAAGTGTGGAGGCTCAAGAAAGCTCTCTATGATCTTCGTCAAGCTGGTTCCGCATAGCACGAAGAGGTCGACAACTTTCTGCGGTCCATTGGATTCACGTCGACGACAGCAGATCGATGCCTGTACTACATCAAAGGTGAACATGGACTGTTACTTCTCGTGCTCTACGTCGACGACATTTTGGTTGCATATCAGGACAAATCTGCCATGGAGCGGGTGTTCCGCTTGCTCGCAGACCGCTACTTTGTTAAAGACCTGGGTGCCCCCAAAACGATTCTTGGAATGACGGTGACACAGTTAAAGGATGGAATTTTACTTGATCAGTGCACGCAGGTTGACAAAATCCTGCATCGTTTTGGCATGGATGGCTGCAGCCCTTCGCTGCTGCCAATTGCGGCAAATACTCGATTCGAGAAAGTCTTAACCCCAGCTACTACCACTGAACTTCACACAATGTCGAAAGTCTCGAATCGGCAACTCGTTGGTGCATTGCTGTACGTGGCCAGGATGACACGACCCGATATCGCATTTGCTGTTGGACAGGCCGCCCAAGTTTGCTCCGATGCACGTCCACAACATTGGATTAAACTCCTCAAGGTCCTCCGCTATTTACGCGGATCGAGTGACTGTGGGATTAAATTCACAGTGACTGGTAATGAACTACACGCATTCTCAGATGCAGACTGGGCCAACGATGTCAGCGATCGGCGAAGTGTATCTGGAGTCCTAGTCCGAGCGTTTGGGTCTCCCGTCCATTGGTCCAGTCGCAAGCAGACACTTGTCACCAAGTCCAGCACAGCAGCAGAATTTGTAGCTGCAGAATTGGCAGCTGAAGAAGTCTTTGGGTGTCCCAGCTATTGCAGGAGTTGGTGGGGAAAGCGAACGCGCCCAAACCCACCCTGCACATGGATAACCGCCCGGCGATCCTCCGCATCCAGAACGCAAAGTCGTCCGGAGCGTAGAAGACTATTGACATTAAGTATCACTACCTACGGGGTGCATGGAAGGACAGCAAAATTGCCATTGAGCATTGCCCAACGTCCAATATGCCTGCTGATACCTTCACAAAGGCTCTCGCTAAACCTCAGTTCATGAAACTGAAAGCCGAGCTCGGGTTGTCCCTGACTACAACGGCGTCCAACGCTCTAGTACCTGAAATCACTGATGCTACTCTTACTGCGGCCGCCGTCACCGGCAAGATCTAACTTGAAGGGGACGTGTTGGTACAACCTGCACTACACAGTAGCAGCAGACGCGGAGAACGACTCCGGATTTTCCTGTACATTCTGAGCGGAAAGTCCAATCGAGCTGCCCAATAGAGATGGCAGCATGGACTCAGCACGATCACTGGAATTGTTCGTTAAGTTACCACCGCGGTAAAAGCTCGCTGGGATAGCTACGTTATCCTTCCTGACTCGACCGTGACCAAAGTGATTCAGCAGTCACCAAAGTTCAACCCATACTTCTCCAATTGCATCGGAGTTGTCGACGGAACTCATATTCCAGCCACTGTGCCAACCTCAGTGAGTGAAAGGTTCCGAAATCGAAAAGGGTTTTGCTCGCAAAATGTGTTGGGCGCGTGCAACTTTGAATTGTTTTTCGTCTACGTGTTGCCCGGCTGGGAAGGATCTGCCCATGATGGACGTGTCCTAAAGGATGCAGTTCTACGCGACTTTTCGATTCCGGAAGGTATGAATGAAAACTGAATTGATCTTGCTGTACTTCACTAACTGCCTTTTCATATTTGTTACAGGCAAGTAATACCTTGGGGATGCTGGTTACGACCTTAACAAGTACACGCTCACGCCGTTCAGAGGTGTTATGTATCATCTGAAAGAGTTTGGGCAAGGTTATCAAAGGCCCCAAACGAAGGAAGAACTCTTCAACTAGCGGCACTCATCGTTTCGCAATGTCATTGAAAGAGTCTATGGCGTCGTCAAAAATAAGTTTCCGGTCCTGCAATCGATGCCGAACTACCCTTTTGACGCTCGAGTGGGTCTAGTACAAGCATCATTCGCGATCCACAACTTTATCCGACTCCACCAGGACAAATTTGTAGACAAAGAGCTTCCTAGCGCTGTGACAACGGAAGAAGACCGCAATGCTGCGGAAGGGGAAGCATCTACAGACACAGAAGATGCATCTATGCAGAAGATTCGAGATAAGATAGCATCGGATGTATGGCAAGACTACATCATGTACTTAGCTGATAGAGATGGGGAAGTCGTTGTTTAGCTCAAATGAATCCCTTCATTTATTAAGCGCACGTCTAATATTTGTTTTAAAAGGCACCTCGACAAGAATCCGCTGAATTGATCCGATGCCTGCCCGAATTTGGGCGGATGACATCTTGCCCAAATTCCGCTGCAAATACATGCAGTACACTTCAGCGGATCGGCCACTCCGCTGGAAAGCGAATTCCACCGGAATGCGTCCCATTCCGCTGGAATCTCGTTGTGCAGTACGCACCATATGTTGATACTTTCAGCGTTACGATTTTCCATTTTGCTGGCGTGTGGCTTCCTGCATCTCGAAGCGCTGTTTAACCTCCGGCTGCATAACCGACTTAACACCTTCAACTAGCGACTTGTTTTTGTCCAGATCGTGTGCAATAAAATATATTGTAATCGTTAGAAAAATTCGATTTCACAACAATTTGTCAATAGTCGATTACTACTACTCCTTTTCAAAACACTTGTCGCCTTTCCTTTACACAGCCCGGGATTCGTCCAAAATGCACCCTCTCAAACGTAATTGGTCTTAAATGAACGAGCGCAACATCACGGTTTGATTGATGTGCTCACGGTCGTGATAGGAGAATAAACGGAGAAGCCGCAGCCATTCAAGTCAATTTCTTAAGCAAGTATACGGTTTTTACCCGACGTGTCGCGCACCCTCTCCCATATTTTTTTTCATCACAAAACAAAGAATAAAACTGCTATCATGCCGGTGCCGCGTCTTACCAGGGAACTAACGACTGTCAAGAGAAACCAAGCCGTCAGCGCTATTTTAGAGCGGTATAGTTTTGGGAAACCACACTGAGGAGCCATTAAGGATGTGGCAAGTCTATTCCATGTGTCTCCAAAGACTATATCGCGACTATGGAAGCGCGCTAAGCATCATTTACCTATCAGCGGCATCTATAAAGCTCCATCCCTAAAATATTTAACCGGGAGAATACCAGGAGATCTCACTGCAGTCCTGGAGCGCCTTCGCCATGTCGACCTCAACTACCGGACCACATTTATCTCCTCTGGTGCTGCATGCGGTGTGTCCCCATCCACACTTTTTCGACGCATCAAGCAAGGCAAGTTGCGCTCAGTCCTTAGTGTAACTAAACCGGAACTGACCGAAGCGAATAAGCGCGACCGCGTCAAATTCTGCCTCGACCACATAGATCCGTTGGTCAAAATATACAAGGACATGACGGACGTGACCAGTCCTTAGTGTAACTAAACCGGAACTGACCGAAGCGAATAAGCGCGACCGTGTCAAATTCTGCCTCGACCACATAGATCCGTTGGTCAAAATATACAAGGACATGACGGACGTGATCCACGTGGACGAGAAGTGCTTCTACATGTCGGTAGTCAAGCGGCGATTTATCCTGCTGCCGGACGAGCCAGAACCTGAACGGAAGTTCAAGAGCAAACGCCACATTACAAAGGTGATGATGCTCACAGCTGTGGCTCGTCCAAGGTGGAATGAAAAAACAAAGGTAATGATGGTCACAGCTGTGGCTCGTCCAAGGTGGAATGAAAAAGGCGAGTGCGTGTTCGATGGAAAGCTCGGGATTTGGCCCTTTATCGTGCACACGTTTGCAGAGAGACCAAGTCGAAACCGACCTGCTGGGACGCCTATAACAAAATCAGTCACCGCCACACAAGAAAACTACCGAGAATTGCTTATTGTGAAGCTGCTGCCTACAATTCGAGAAAGATGGTCGGAGGGGGGTGGGGGTTTTGTGCTTATATAACCATCCAGCAAGACAATGCATCCCCCCGTAGTGTCTACTTCTGCCCTGCCGCGACGCACAATGTCTTTCCATGTTCGCAATGTAACATAGAAAGCCGGACTACAGACAACGATGGTGAAGACGCCGCACTATAAAACACGCCGCCTCCAACTTGAAGTAAAATAATCAAATGTTCTCTTTAGCCAATAGAAACGATTATTGATGCTAGAATACTGTTAATTATGGTCTTAATTTCAGCCACTCAAATCAAAGGGCGGATTTTCGCCGACAGCTGCGCTCAACTATAGAAATGATGTAATTCAGTGACCGGCGTCTTTCACCGTCGTAGTCTGTAGATAACTCCGCTAAATGATACATAACTGGTTCAAAAGTAGCCTTTGCGTAACAGTACTTCTCTTCAGATGACAGCACCACAATATTTCCACGTTGCCGTCTGCGCATCTTTACGTAGATAGCTCGACTTTTAGGACGACAATGTTTTCGAGTCTCGTGTTTGCATTCATCAGCTTGTGTTCAAGCATGTGTCGTTACCTCAATGTTGTGTGTTGCAGCTTGTGCTACATCAAATTTATGTGCTGCTTCATGAGGTTCTGCACGTCTCGCATTTGTAGGCTTGTGTCAATCCATCGTGCGAGGATGACTCGTCGGTGCTTCTCAAAGTGAAGTTTTGCACGAGCATGTCAATGCGAAGTCGCTGCACTGACGTTCTTACATCCCATCTCTCCCACGTCAGAACCACGCTTAGCGCAGATAGTCTCGGCTACGAAAACTATATAATCATCCCATTCACGGTGAACCCTTGCGAGGATGTCATCGCTTTAATGCGTCGCCACAAGCGTAAGAAGCCATGCACTAGACTTGGGTGTCGCGATGTTATTGAATGCTTGCGGATGGAAGTGATCAACTGACGGAAGATAGTTGCTTGGTGAGACAGCAGCCCGCAAATTACAGCGTCAGGTCTTGACCTCTTTCCCAATAGAAGCTTGACTACATTCCAGTTTGATTCTAAACGATTGGGTGTCGTATTCCCGGCAATGAAAAACTTTACTCTAGCTTGGTTTGCCCACATCGATACGAACGGTTTCCAGTTCGCCTCAAAATATACGAGCAGCTCGGGGCACTTCTTCTCACAATAACTGTTAAGCTAGCAAGCTTCAAGTCATATTGCCCTGGTTATTGCTGTAAACGTAAATCAACACACAACGTAACATATATCAGCATAATAAACAACAAAACCAGATACATACTAAACAACAAAATCAGAGACATACTAAACAACAATACCAACGTATAAGTAGATCAATCCGCGAGTGCTGCTTCCATGTAATCCCGCTGTATCATGGCTAGATTGTACTTGGCTCTTCTGTAAACCTTGCGCCAGTACGTCAGCGCGGGAAATTGGCAAAGAGGTACTTTGGCATCTGCTGCTTCTGGAGACTCCTTGCTGGCCAAGGCAGCAGTCTTCGCAGCAGTCGTCTGCGTTATCGCTGCTCATGGAGGCTCCGTTGCTGCTTCAAAAGCCGTCATCGTCAGCGCTGGTCGTAGGGAAATCCTTTCTGTCCACGGCAGCAGTCTTCGCAGCAGTCGTCTGCGTCATCACTGCTCATGGAGGCTCATGGAGGCTCATTGGCTGCTGCAGCAGCCGTCATCGTCATCACTGCTCGTGGGGGCTCCTTGCTGTCCACGGCAGCAGTCTTCGCAGCATCCGCCTGCGTCATCGCTGCTCCTGGAGGCTTCTTGGCTGCGGATGGGGTACAGTGTCGCCGTCGTGACTACGCCACCGTTGATGCCCTTGGTGCCGGCGGTGGGAAAGTTGCTTGCGAGTGTCGAGTGGTCGTGTGAGGGGGGCGTCTACACGACGAAAACGGAAGCTGTACTGGTGCAGATCCACTAAAGAAACACCGCGGGAAGTTCTTTATTTCCTTACCGTACGTGCGTTTAACAGTGACAAGGCGCAAACGGAGCTGGCTAACAGTTCGCTTCGGTCTCGCCATACGGCGCGCTACGTAAGACCATCTTACTCGTGATCCCTCGTTCTCGAACTCCAGCGCAATCTGAACTAGCTGTTTGTCCTCCTAGTCAAGGAAGCTGGTACCCATGGGGCAGGAAGAGGTGCGAATGACTTGAAATTACTATGGCATCGGGTCACTGACTAGTGCAAATATCTTGATGTTCGTATGTGCAACATGAATGGCACTGCTTGTTTGGCAAGATAAAAGAAAATATGGGGAATCCCAGTTTATGGTTGTAATTCCGGCGACGTGGCAGGATAAGTTTCGCCTATTCCAGCGCATGCGCGTGTACCTTCTGTTCTGATTGGTAGAAACATAATGCGGTAGCAGCGGCATGCTAAAATGTTGAAAGGGCACATAATGTGCCCTTGGGGAGCCTGCTTTCACACCGTGTTTTACAATATCATTAAAAGGGCGAAATTTGTATCTTTTTACCGCGAAAGGGTTAAGAAGTACCACTACCGATTTAGCACAAGTCCACATTAAAATTTGAGTCTACCGCGTGTTTCCGTTTAGAGCTTTTGATTGGCTCAGATCCGATGTCGCCAAGGACAACGATAGTACGGTACCGTCTCCGTTACTACTACTCCGTTTCAAAACACTTGTCCCCTCAAGGTTTTAGTTTGTTTCAGAACACTTGTCTCCTAATTTCATTTGGTTAGATTATGGTGGGTTGTGCAAAGTTACCTAGCTTGCGCATAACAGCGACAGTGTGTTCACAGCAGGGAATGCACAGAGTAAGTCTTCCCTCCCGAAGAAGCCTCGACTTTGACATGTGGACCAACTTGTATGTGTTGTCTCCTTCCTCTCGAATACAAGACTCCATCGCACATTGCAAAGACAAGAAAGTATAATCGAGCGTAATACATGGCAACTCCAAAACGCTTCCGTAGCGGCTTGCATGAGGTCATCCATAGACCTGGGACGACGTTGTAGCTGCCTTGCCTGGATTGCATTAAACAGCTCGAGATTAAGACAATTTAAATCTTGGCTGTTTGCTGGTTGGAACAGCAGCTTTACGTCCAGTTTGAAAGAGCTGGCAGCGGTGCAAAACGCAGAGTCCTCAGTCCCAGACGAAAGCTCGGCGTCAGACAACGACACGCCTTCTGAAATCAGCACATCGGATATATTTAAGGCATGATCATGATCCACAAACTGGAGGAAACGGAACGTGGATTCACTGCCGCTACAGCTCAGCTGAATCGTGTTAACGAAGCACCAGTACAGCAAAATGTAGCAACACTACAAGCAAACGTGATATGCATTCAGGACGGAAGCATAGTAGAGCTGTCTATTACGAAGGATCTCGTCAGCAAGGCCGGAGAGAAGGCGCCACTGACCAAGGCTGCTGTGCGGTCACAGAACAAGATGCTGCAACTAACGCAGAAAACAACCGCGACAAGGTCAAAGTGCTGAAACTTCCGCAGCCCAAGACGCGACGAAACCAGCGAAAGAAAACGACGTGATCTCGGCTGCATACCGCAAGCGTCTCGCAAAAATGGGCTGTTGCCACTTTACCTGACAAGGACGTACCATCATTAGAACGGGTGCTGGTGTGGGTACGCAACACAGCGGACAAAGACCACGTCAACGAAATTACCTCGTGCTACCCGTTTATAATGGCGGATGGTTTTTCGTCGCCCGTCCTGCTCGCTGCAAGCGTATCCAGATCGAGGTTAGATATAACGACTACAACTTCGTGGTCCCCCGTCGTGTGGTAACTAAGTTGGCCGTTGTGATGGTAGCAGAGAAGAAAAAGCGGCCCCATCCAGGTATTAAGTTAGAAGGGGATGTGATATTACCGGTATGTGTATCACATCAACCGTACCAGGCATCCCCATTATTCGATATATAACTACTGATGGACAAGCAAAGAAATACATATTTGTTTGCATGCATGAAGGAGCGGGAATAAATAACTGGGCACTCGGTAGCAAAGCAATGAATTATTGCAGTTATTCACCTAGAGGCAAGCTACAAGCAGCTCTCGACAGTGGCTACATTCCAACGCGAGCTGTTGATTTTTAAAAACAAGATCATCTCCAGCATCAGAAGCGACAGACGGTGGCGCTCGTGGCGCAATACTGCTCGAGCCACACTGAACAGTCTTTCAACTATGTTTGAAGTGGGCGGTATGGCCTCGAGCAGCATGTAGGAAGCCGTTTCTGAAGAAGCCTTGCGACGCTTGAGCGAGCGTTCCGCAAAGCCTTCGGAGCTCACCGCCGCTGGTGCTGAGGTGGTGGCACGAGCACGCAGATGAGGCTCCAACGCAGCCTCTTCCGCGCGGGTCAGCGAAGCTGTCAGTCCATCGAGCACCTTGACC
>JAIKVB010001499.1:0-12504 GCA_024679045.1 Phytophthora brassicae
TCGCAGGAGCGCAGCGACTGCCTTTGCGAAGCAAAGCCAAAAGACTGCAATGACATCGGTCCTCAAGAAAGATGGACAAAAGAGGCGTGATGGGCAGTCAATTCAAACTTGAAGTTTAAATATTATGTGACCACTCGAGTCGGAATATAACGAGTGCCAAAAATGATTGCTCTACTAGAACCGCCGATTCAGGAAAAGTGCACGCCGCTTGTGTCGTGCACTCGGGGACCCGCGGATTTGCACGTTTGTTTCTCCAGTGGGCTACAATCCGGCAACTTGGATGTTGGAGTGTATTGGCGCTGGTAACATATATGAGACCACTACAAACAAAAATATCATTAAGGCTTTTGAGGTTTTTTGCTACGGAGGTTTAAAGTTGAGTCAGTGGGTGGAGCTTTGATTTGGAGTTGCCGAGAAAAACGCAATAGAAAAAACTTGCAAAAAAAGACCGGATTTTGGAAGCCGACAGCGATTTCTCAGTACGCGCCCCACCACCGGCGCGCGGTCCCTGCGATGAATGAGAAGACGCGTTGTCACCTGCTTCATCACCACATGTACATATAGAGGTCGGCGAGGGGCTGTTTACATGAACATGTACAAGGAAGACTGAAAAACAAGTATCATGGCGTCAATAGCAATGCGCGTCCTATTCACGCGGTCAAGGCAATCCGCGGGTCCTCGTAAGAAGCAGAAGAATCGACGCGAACGGACCGCGGACACAGAAAAGCAGCGTATCGACGAAACAGGCTAAACTTTTCGTACTATACATTAAACAAGTTTGCAAACCCGTTGATTAATGATACTTCTAATTAGGTAAAAACTAATTTAATGATACTTTTGTTTTCCGATTTTAAAACCTAAATTATGATTGCTCAATTTTTAGATATGTTCCAGACTTCTTTGAAAGCCCTATTTATAGCCTAGTATAGGCCGTTAGGTTTTAAGGGTTTTTTCCGTAATGATGCATATTGGTCTCATATAGACTTTGTGAGCTACTTCAAGTACAGCTCGTACTACGTTACGCTTCAAATCGGTCTAGGGTGACGATGTCGTCTCCTGCATATCCTTCGGTAAGAAGCGAGCGGCTAGCTTACTGACGCACATTAAGTTTTGGGTCCAGCGTTTCTACGAGATGTAGTGGCACACACCGTCGTACAACTAGACTCGGTGGCGATTTCGTTGTTCTTGTTACTGCTATTTAGCGTAGTGTTCGTTGGTGTTGACTACGCCTCCTACACAGGTTTAAGCTCGGGCGTGGTTATGGTCTTTATGGCTTCTTTCTTCACTACATGGTCTCGTTCCAGAGTATGTTACCACTTGTGTCCGAGGAACGAGTATCGTTCTACCGGCAACGAGCTTCCCAGACTTACAACGCCTTCTGGCACTTCGTCGACTAGGCACTCGGGGAGCTCCCGTACGGCATCGTTCAGCCTTTGCTTTTCACGGTAACCTACTTCCCGTTCGTAGGTTTCTCTAGTTTCGCGAACACCGTGGTCTTCTGGCTCAACTTGTCCTGCTGATCACCATGCAAACGTACTTGGGTCAGTTCTTTGCCTACCTACGCGCCCCCAGCGAAGAGATGGCATCGGTTATTGGCGTGCTTCTCAACAGCGTTTGCTTTTTCATGGGCTTCAGTTCTCCGTCCGACGCCATCCCGTTGGGCTACATGAGGTTGAACACGATAGTTCCGCGCCGCTTTTGCGCTCTCCAACCTCGTGAGTATTGCCTTCGGTCAACGCTCGGATATGCCGAAAATGGGACAGTCTTATAGGTAAGACACAGTCGTACTTGGACGGCGGGTCGGAGATCGGAAGTCAGCCCAGGGCCGACTTCCCAGTCACGGCACACTGAAGGAGTGCGCGGGAACATTGGTATGAACTACCTTAACATCTGGAGAAACTTCGGCGTTATCATCGCCTGGATTGTTTGCCGCCTTCTGGGTTTGCTGACTCTGTCTTATGTCAACCACCAGACGAGATAAAACACTCGCCAGTAACCAGTGGTTACTGGCGAGTGTTTACTAACCACACCAACGCTAAATTCTAAGCAAGTAGCATGTGAAGAATGACGAGAAAAAAATCGCGGTGCCGCATAACATATCTCTTCGTGCATAAGGTTACCTACCGGTAAACGCTTTAAAAAATCGCGGTGCCGCATAACATATCTCTTCGTGCATAAGGTTACCTACCGGTAAACGCTTTTGTCAAAGAAGGTACCGGTATTGTCCAAAGGTACGGTAAGTTTATGGGGGTTTTCCCAAAACCAGTACCAGTCAACGGCTGATTTCCTGAAACCAGTACCAGTCGCACCAATAATACTGGTGTGGACCACTGAGGCGCAAAAGAAGATAACCGGCCAATCAAGGACAGAACCACTCCATTGTACTGCGGAAGCTTGCAGTGAGCACCGTCGAAACCTACAACCGGCAGAAAGAGCTGCTTGACCAGTGGTGTAGACTCCAAACGCCAGGAAACCAAGTAGAAAACGCTGATGCTGATCAACTTCCAGCTGAACTGCTGTACCAGGGTTGGTATCACATAGCTCAAATAACAGGAAAGGTAGTCTGGCAAATGAAGCGTTCCACTCAAGCTGACCTTGTCTGGCCACCTCGTCTCTAGCTAGATACATACTTGACCGACTATTTTGCAGATTTGTGTGATCTCGAGCCTGCACCATCGAAATCAACACTTTTCGCTTGACGCGTGTGTTGGCTTGTACAGAGGCCTGAAAAGTCGGGAGCAGCTTGATTTGACGCCTTGTTGGTTTGGCAACAGAGGCACAAAAGTCATGGTGCTCGTCGTTAAGAGTCGAGATGTACATGTGCTTGGTTCCGTCAGCCAATTCATGGCGCGTGACTCGTACGAGCCAGCTACACATTTCTTTATCACAGACATACTTCTTGGAGCTGCCACTACTGTACGGCATCGTACAGCGTTTGTTAGCATTGAAGCAGTAGTCCTGGATAAAGTAGGTGAGCGCTGGCCCAACGTCAGCTCCCTCGTGCCGTGGATGCTGACCATGTCGATGAGAGCGCGGGTTGAAGATTCCATGATGAGAAGTACTGCGAAGTAGATGCAAAGGATGGCTTGATAGTTTCGAGTTGGGATAGCTCAACGACAAGTTGTCGAATACGGAAGATGAAATACCTAATGAAGAAGGATGTCTATTTTGAGCTCAAAGCACCCATCTTGTCGAATGAGCATGAGAATGCATCAACGCAGTCACTGCAGCTGGAGACTGGCCGTCGCTGTTGATCTTGATGGCGGCGGCCGCCCTCGTCTTGATCAGCGATCGGCGCTTCTGCCCAGAATATTGGGGTTGTGGAATAAACCAATGTCCCACCCACAGACAAACAGAATATTGGAAACAGTAGGGAGGCAAAAAGTGTATAAATGTACGAACTTCACGTCGAATATTACGCACCTGCTAGTAGTAGAGGAAGTCGCTATCGGGCTCGCGCTCGTCGTCACTTGGCTCCAAGAGCTCGTCGATGTCGTTGAAAAACTTTTCATCACCTTCTTCGCTTTTGTTCTTGCTGTTGAAGAAAATGTGCACGAGCTTGCCCACGCGATCATCACGAAGTCGATTGCGCAGCTTTGAGTGGATGAATTACTGGGCGGAATAGCTTCTCTCACACGCGGCGCTTGTGCAGGCCGACGAGAAAGCTGGTGCAGCAACAGCTCGCAATAGCGGGAACTGGACGAGCCCCGCCCAGAACGTTAACGGGGAACTTTCCCATCAAGTACCAGCTTGAGCATGCGTGACTCAGAATCACGTAGACGCTGCACGTACGCGAAATAGGAGAGAAGCTCAGCGCTCGTGTCGTCCACGCAGTCGCTCCCGTTCCAGTTGCAAATTAGATTTTCGACCCCGACACGCGTCTCCATATCCATTTCTTTTCCAGTATAGCGCGGGTCCAGAACATACGCAACCCCGTGCGCATCCCCATATAGAAAGTTGAACTTATCTAATACAATGGTATTGAACGATGTCTTTTCTGCTGCGGTGAGACCAACTTCCTTTACGAGCTCCGGAAGCTTAGTGAACATTTCATAGACTTCCGACGTCGTAGTCCCATTGCACTCGAACCGACGCGAGAACTTGGTCAGAATCTCGAGTAACTTCTGTCCGCGTTCCAAATTTGGAACAAAGCTACTGGAGCGGACGATGTCGTGTATCACCCTCTTTTTTGCCTTCTGCTCCTTCGTGCCCTGGGCGAGAAACGCTCGACGTGACACAATCTCATGAAGAAACGGTTCTGCAGCTAAAAGAGTCGAGAAACATTTCTCGAGCGTACCCCAGCGGGTTTGCATCGGAAGCGCGAGCGTTCGGCGACTGTTTCGACGCAGCACTTCTTGTAGCTCGTGGTGCAGCAGGTGGCGCTTCTTAAAAAACTTAACCACCGCCTTGCTGTCAACGGCAAGATTACCTAACCAGCTGATACTGGAACAGATTTCCTTCACCATAAGGTGCACGACATGGGCAGCGCAGCCATGGAAAAACACCTGAGGAAATTCCTGCTGTAGTTGTTCCCAAGCGCCCTTGTTCACGGAAGTATTGTCGGTGACGACTGCGCAGGCTTTAAGGAAGGAGTACTTAGTCATCACTCGCTTTAGGTCAGCCACGATAAATGCGGTGTCATGACGAATTGAGCCAGTGTACACTGACTCAAGATAGTACGTCTTTGCACAGCAGATGGCGACGTAGTTAATCACCGACATGCCGTTGACGTCGGTCCATGCGTCCGTGCTGAATTTGACCAGCTTACCGCTGGCGGCTTCCTTAATGCGGGCGACGGATACTTCGTAGGCTTCATCGAGAAGCACGGTACGCATAGTCTTGTCCGTTGGGATAGTGGCCTCCGGATGCAGCTGCTGAACAGCATAGAGAAGCGCAGGGTCCTGAAGGGCATTGAAGTGGATTCCCTTCTGAAAGGCCCAGTCCATCAGGGCATGGTGGAAATGGGCAAGGCCCTTTAGCGCAGGGGGAAACAGCGTGTTGATCTTCGCAGTCTTGGAGCGCTTAGGGCAGCGCTATCTCATGTGGTGACGCACGCGCTCGACGTGCGTGTAACCAAGTTCATGGATGACAACCTCACACTTGCTGCATACCGCAGTCTTGTCATCGAACATGACCACGTCGCTCCACACCGGATCGCGCTTGCGACCGCCACGGCGCTGCGGGTAATTTGCAGAGTCTACTGGCAGGACGCTCATGGGAGCGGCGCTAACGACGGCGTGCGTGGGGCTGCTTGAGGCGATGGTGTTGCTCATGCTAGTGTGGAGAGCTGGGGCTGGTAGGATTGCTTTAGGTGTGGTTCAGGCACCGTAATAAAGAGAATGGGCGCTTAAAAACGAGCGAGAGCTCCCCGGCCACCCTGCCGTCGATGTCTTGGCAACCATTCATCTTTTGTCTACAAACGTTAGTGAATTCAAAAATCAGAAAAACCCTATGCTAGTGTGGAGAGCTGGGGCTGGTAGTATTGTTTTAGGTGTGGTTCAGGCACCGTAATAAAGATAATGGGCGCTTAAAAACGAGCGAGAGCTCCCCGGCCACCCTGCAGTCTATGTCTTGGCAACCATTCATCTTTTGTCTACAAACGTTAGTGAATTCAAAAATCAGAAAAACCCGGTGCCCAAATTCCAAAATCCAGGATTTTCAATGTCCCACCCAGCCAAACCAAAAATTGTGGGTTTTGCCGAACCCTGGTTTTGATCGGGTCGGTTCTCTTCTTTTGCGCCTCAGTGGTCCACACCAGTATTATTGGTGGACTGGTACCTGGTACTGGTTTTGGGAAAAGCCCAAGTTTATGGCGTCGCTTGGTCCGTCTCAGAAATGATTATGCTCGCAGTACCGTATCGTTTTACATGTACCAGTTATTAATAGTGTATGTCACGTGAAGATGTCGCACAACCAATGATGATGACATTGAACGAATGACTATGGTGACTGTTAACAAAAAACGTTGGAGAATACAATATAACTATTAATAAAAGCTCCATTATGCCTCCTTCAATCACAAGAGCTACTTGTTATGAACTGTGCGTTCAAGTGTCAAACAGGCAGTTTTTACAGCTTGCCATCATCGCGTTCTCAGTTTTGGCACCATGTTTGCTCATTGAAGATTTGCAATAGACCTAGAAGTTCCAGTGTGATGCTGCTTGAAGTGACCCGATAAATAAATGTCTTTCATTTCAAGCTACACCTGTGTGTTAGGTTCACCGCTCCGATGAGAGCTCAGCTGCAGCTTTGGGTTGACGCTGTCAACCATCCCGTAATATACAACTGGTCGCCTTTTACTTAAAAGATCACTTTCCAATTTCCTGCCAAGTGCACAAGAGCAGCCGAAAATCGACCAGGAAAGGATGGAGCCCTCGGTCCCGGAGTCTCCGGTCCCCTACAAGAATCTTGGGTATGAATCCGGTGCGGCCTTGATGGCCGAAGGTCCTCAGGTTCTGCACCAGCACATTGCCGCTAAGATTAGGAGCGCTTTGAACTCCGACATGCCGCAAATGGACGTTCGCTTCAGTAACCTATCGCTCACAGCGGAGATTGTGGTAGTAGACGACGAAGACAGCAGAAACGAGCTGCCGACCATCCCCAACACCTTGAAAAAGACCTTTGTTAGCCCAAAGCAACGCGTCGTCCGCAAGGAAATTCTCAAGGATGTGAGTGGCGTCTTCTCACCCGGCAAAATCACGCTCCTACTTGGTCAGCCAGGATCCGGCAAATCGGCTCTCCTGAAAATGTTGAGTGCGCGGTTCCCGATGACCAAAAACATTACGGTGGAAGGTAACATCTCGTTCAACAATGTACCACGGGACGAGATCATCAAGACACTGCCACAGTTTGTGGCATACGTGAGCCAGCGTGATAAGCACTACTCTGTGCTGACGGTCAAGGAGACGCTTGAGTATGCACATGAATTCTGTGGAGCTGAGCTTTCCCAGCATAATAAAAAGATGCTTTCACAGGGCACCCCTGAAGAGAATGAAGAGGCCCTACGAGTTGCGAACGCCATGTTCTCTCACTACCCGGAGGTGATTATCCAGCAACTTGGGCTAAAGAACTGCCAGGACACTATCGTAGGTGACGCGATGACCCGTGGAGTCTCCGGTGGTGAACGGAAGCGCGTGACTACTGGCGAGATGGAGTTTGGTACCAAGTACGTGACGCTCATGGACGAAGTCAGTACGGGTCTTGACAGCGCTGCAACGTACGATATTATCAACACCCAGCGCAGTGTAGCCCACCAGCTCCGCAAGACGGTGGTTATTGCGCTACTGCAACCGTCTCCCGAAGTCTTTGCTCTCTTCGACGATGTGATGATTCTGAACGAAGGTCAATTAATGTATCATGGACCATGTGACATGGTGGAAGAGTACTTTGAGTCTCTTGGGTTTAAGTGTCCTCCTCAGCGTGACATTGCCGACTACCTCTTGGATTTGGGTACTCAAGAGCAGTACCAGTATCAAGTCGAGCATCCGATGAAGCAACCTCGTCGTGCTAGTGAGTTTGCGGATGCCTTTCGCGAGTCTCGTATCTTCATGGACTCAATGTACGCATTGGAAGCTCCACACGACCCTCACTTACTGAGGAACGTCGAGGAGAATATGAAGCCGATGCCTACGTTCAGCCAGTCGTTCGTTGACAGTACACTGACACTGCTGAGACGTCAACTTACCATTACGTACCGCAATAAACCGTTCATCTTTGGCCGCGTACTGATGATCACGGTTATGGGGTTGCTTTTCTGTACGGTCTTCTATGATTTCGACCCGACTCAAGTGTCGGTCGTGCTGGGTGTCGTTTTCTCCTCCGTCATGTTCTTGTCGATGGGTCAGTCCTCGCAAATCGCGACCTACATGGCCCAACGTGAGGTTTTCTACAAGCAACGAGGTGCCAACTTCTTCCGGACGGCGTCGTACGTGCTGGCCACGTCGGCGAGCCAGATTCCGTTGGCGCTAGTCGAGACGCTTATTTTCGGGGCTCTCGTCTATTGGTTTTGTGGATTTGAATCCGAATTTACGCTCTTCCTTATTTTCGAGCTTGTGCTCTTCATGACGAACTTGGCCATGGGAATGTGGTTCTTCTTCCTTAGCGCTGTTGGACCAAACGAGAACATCTCAACGCCACTTTCAATGGTTTCCGTCCTTATTTTCGTCATCTTTGCGGGTTTCATCGTTACCAAGAGTCAGATTCCAGACTATCTTATCTGGGCTCATTGGATCAGCCCCATGACTTGGAGCATCAGAGCACTGTCCATTAATCAGTACCGCTCAGACAGCATGGACGTGTGTGTGTACGATGGTGTGGACTACTGCAACGACTACGGAATGACTATGGGTGTGTACTACTTGAACCTGTTTGGTCTCGAGACGGAGAAGGAATGGATCGTGTACGGTATCATCTACACAATCGCAATTTACATCACCTTCATACTCATGTCGATCTTCGGACTCGAATATATCCGCTACGAAGCTCCAGAGAACGTAAGTATCTCGGAAAAGGTGATTGAGGAGGAAGAATCGTATACACTGGTGGCAACGCCCAAACACGCAAAGACAACGGATGTAGTCGGTGATGACTACGTTGTGCAGTTGGACAACCGTGAGAAGAACTTTATCCCAGTGACGATGGCTTTCCAAGATTTACACTATTTCGTACCCGACCCTCACAACCCGAACGATGAACTCGAGTTACTCAAAGGTATTAATGGTTTTGCGGTTCCTGGGTCGATTACTGCTCTCATGGGCTCTTCAGGTGCTGGTAAGACGACGTTGATGGATGTGATTGCTGGACGTAAAACTTCTGGTAAAATCACTGGCAACATCCTGTTGAACGGCTACGAGGCGAATGATCTTGCTATCCGTCGGTGCACAGGTTACTGTGAGCAGATGGATGTACACTCAGAAGCGGCTACCATTCGTGAAGCTTTGACCTTCAGCTCGTTCCTTCGTCAAGATGCGTCGATTTCGGACGCCAAGAAGCACGATTCAGTGAACGAATGTATTGAGCTATTGGGTCTTGAGGACATTGCGGATCAGATCATTCGTGGTAGCTCAGTGGAGCAGATGAAGCGACTGACTATTGGTGTGGAGCTTGCGGCTCAGCCAAGTGTGATTTTCCTGGATGAACCGACGAGTGGCCTGGACGCGCGTTCTGCCAAGCTTATAATGGACGGTGTTCGCAAGGTGGCCGACTCGGGTCGTACCATTATCTGTACCATTCACCAGCCGTCGTCGGAGGTGTTTTACCTGTTCGACAGCCTCTTGCTATTGAAACGTGGTGGTGAGACGGTCTTCTATGGTGAACTGGGTGAGAATTGTTCCAATCTGGTTAGCTACTTCGAGAACATCCCCGGTGTATCTCCCCTTCCAATGGGCTATAACCCGGCGACGTGGATGTTGGAGTGTATCGGTGCTGGTGTGGGCAACTCGGCAGCAGACAACACTGACTTTGTCTGTTGCTTTAACAACAGTTTACTGAATGGTACGCTGGAATCGAACATGGCTAAAGAAGGTATCACTGTTCCATCGCCCGAATACCCCGAAATGGTTTACGCAGAGAAACGAGCTGCCGATTCAAAGACACAGATGAAGTTTGTCGTGTGGCGCTTCATTGTCATGTACTGGCGAACTCCTAGCTACACTCTTACTCGCATGTATCTCGCGGTCTTCCTCGCTCTTGTTTTCGGCTTAATTTTCGTCGATGTCGATTATGCGTCCTACTCTGGACTAAATTCGGGTGTCGGTATGGTCTTCGTTGCTGCACTATTCCAAGCCATGATGACGTTTCAGAGTGTTCTGCCTTTAGCTTGCTCCGAACGCGCCTCTTTCTACCGAGAACGTGCCGCACAAACGTACAACGCCTTGTGGTACTTTGTCGGCTCCACACTGGCCGAAATCCCGTACTGTTTCATCAGTGGAGCGCTCTTTACAGTCGTGTATTACCCTTTCGTGGGATTTACGGGCTTCGGTTCCGGTTTCCTTTTTTGGCTGGCGATATCGCTTATGGTTCTAATGCAAGTCTACATGGGGATGATGTTCGCGTACGCGATGCCAAGTGAAGAGGTGGCGGCCATTATTGGCCTGCTATTCAACGCTGTCTTTATGATGTTTATGGGTTTCAGTCCCCCGGCTTACTCCATTCCTTCAGGCTACACGTGGTTGTACGATATTTCTCCTCTACGTTTTCCTCTGAGTATCATGGAAGCACTAGTGTTCGCTGATTGTGACGAACTTCCTACTTGGAATGAGACCACACAGTCGTACGAGAACGTTGGCTCGCAGTTAGGCTGTCAGCCCATGGCGGATTCACCTGCTACAGTCGGTCACATTACCATCAAAGAGTACACGGAACAGTACTTTGGCTTCAAGCACGACGACATTACGCGCCACTTCTTCGTTGTGATCGGCTGTATCGTACTTTTCCGCATCCTCGGGTTGATCGCACTGCGTTACATTAACCACCAGAAGCGGTAGGTGAGCAAGAGGGGGAGCTACCGGTACCTACGTACATGTTGCAGTGGATTAATCCCGTATCCCTGTATCTTCACTATTAATATATACTTGTTGTTTATCAAAATTCCTAGTTTACTTGCTAACGACTCTCGCTTTGCTGACGCCAGTGCGACACGTTCCGTGCAACTGGCTGTGCGTTATGTTCAAGCTTTTACCGTCGTCAGTGATTTGTCTTGTATAGTACATGTAGTACATATTCCGGTACAGATCATCCTGTCCTACAGTAAATGATCCCTCCCTTTCATGATATCCTGCTATATCTGATATGGATGGTGTCATCGACTCGGTTCCCAGTCAAATCTATACAAATCCTTGATATCCCTGTCTGATGCTATATTTGAAACCAAAATGGATAGTTAAAATAAAGTGTAAGAGCCACAAAACGATCGATAAAGACGTATTTTGCATAAATAATCTAAGATTGGCGCGGCTTAGCAACGATTCCTTCTGTTTTAGTCTCATTTGGCGCGGATTCGAGCGCGAAGATTTATCATGGTCCAAGCAATATTTTTATAATGGTCGAAACCCACCCAAATTAATATGTTTAATCGAGGTTTGCTACTCCACTAATTGCTTATCCTGCTATACTTGATATCAACTGAAGCAACGGCAACTATTAGCTAGGACAGGATAATCTGTACCTATAACTTATAGGGACGTTGACGCCAGGCTTACAGTACCGGTATAGGCTATAAGCCTGGCGTCAACGTCGACATAGTCGTGGGTAGTTCGGTGAAGATGCTGAAAATCCAGGTACAGTACCAGTACCGGCACGGTTCAGGTATACTACAGTAGTACATGTATTGAGCGAGCCATCAAAATATGATGGCAGTTTATATCCATCTGGTCACAATTACGCTTGGCATCATCAGGGTACCGCCTAATGATTTTCTGGCTACATGTAACATGTACTTTGACTACATGTATCCTATATTAAAGTCCATATTCTCTAGTTTGTTTTGCCCTCTGCATCCATTGGCTCGAGTTCCTTGCTAAAAACCCATGCCAAGTGATTTTCGAACGACATCCATGTGGTGGTCGCCACATTACCGGTAAGGCAAATCCCAACTCGCTGCCGCCGACGTTCGCAACTTATATTTTCGAATTTAATAACTGTTCAATACCGGTAACTTTATAGATTGTAGGACGTTATCTCCTATCTTAACCCCCTGTTATCCCTTGTACAGTACTATAATACAACAACTTGTACATGTAGTGGCTCCGTGTGGGCGGGCACCTTTGGGGTGGGGTTAACCCCAACACTTAAGATATATAGGACAAAAAGAAGTCCAAAAGTTAGCACGTCGGCTCCACTTGAATTCTTAATAATGTACACATTCGATGTCATCAATGGACACCTGTGCATTAACTGTATGTGGTTTTCGGCACGAATGAATCATCAAACGCCGTGAAGACTGTAAAACCTTCCCGGCAAAATTGTCACTTTTATTAATAACATATCGCCGTTGGGATTTGTCCTATGTAGAAACCAGACAAAAACTCAAAAGCGTTTAAGGTTCACTTTGTTTTTACAGACAACGAGCGTTTTTGATATAAATAGGAGGGCCTACAAACTTCAAGTCAAGTCCGCTTTGAGCACAAAACACGGGTTTGCTTGAGCAATTTTATACCCGCTTGGTCCTTGATTTAAGGACAAAAATTGTTGAGGACCAACTGAAGACTCTTGATGATGGCGGTATTTTCGTCAGGATAAAGAACAGCAGGATGATGGCCCAAGGAGATTGTATATGGCATTGTCCACATTTAGTAGCAAGCACACCATTTCAAAACTGCTCACAATTACCACCGCAACACCACAAACAAGTACCATAAATGTCACTATGGAGGTATCCCGCCACATCGAAAGTATACGAGATTACGGCACCAGTTCCCCCTTCTATCCTCTGAAAGTCATCATATAGTCGTTCGTTACGTCTGATCGTCCACCCCAAGCAAGTCTCAGCTTTTCAACCTCATTCTT
>JAIKVB010001500.1:0-12490 GCA_024679045.1 Phytophthora brassicae
CATTTTGACCTCCTTTTAGTAGCACGCACATCGTAATACCTTCTCGACCTAATAATTTAATAAAATAGTAATAAAGAGCATATTAATACCGATGTCAATATACTATCTAGATAATAAAAACAATATGTATAGTACCTGATACAATACTACGGTATTTTACACGCTCAGCACCGCGGAAGTCTAGCGTCTTGCAGTCATCAAGATCGATGACGAAGTGAGATTCATCCATGTTGTACTGCAAGTCTGAATTGAGCCTACCATCGTCAAACTCTCGCTTTAGCTTGCCCAGGTGAGAGGCTGTAGACTGCTCAATCTGCTCCGTCTTCGCGTCGCTGACCTGTTTTTACCTTTTAGCTTCCGATACACAATGTTGTGACGGTCCGTGAAATCCTGTATACGCCGAGGAGTAACCAGTGTATTAAATTGCTTTCCACCGAATCTATACGCAGAATTGTAGACAGCGTGCTGGCTGTCTTCGACCATGGTCGTAGCCATGTCCATCAACAGCCGAAACGAAAGTTTCAACCCTGCGCGTCTCAGCCGCTCATACTCAGCCAGCAGCTGAGGATAGAGCCATACCCAGTGACCATCGATTTTACGACCACGCCCAGCCAACGCTTTGTGCGTAAACTGGTGCCGTCCCCCACTTGCCGTCCTGGCGTACTTGCGCTGCTGGCCGTCGTCCAGTGCAGCTTGTAGGGCAGAGCGTTTTGCCCACCAGTCGCGTGCTTTGTTGAGATTAACGCGTCTATCAGAAGCTCAGAATAGAGACGGAAAATAGTCAACCATCCTACCGAAAATACCCTTTTCTCCACTCTCCGCGGTGCTGCCTTCCATCCAAGCAACGCAACGAGCCCGATCGCCGACCCCCACAACGTGCTGGAGTGCGCGGTTTTCTGTATCGGTCATCTTGAAAACTGAAGCTCTGCCAAAATGTCGGGTGGGGAATGGGGGGGGGAAAGGGGGGGGGGGGATTGTATGGATATGCTGGATTGGCACGACTAATATCGGTGTATGACTAAATATGGTAATGGTACATTAATGTCTACCTTAAGTGCGAAACATGACTAATTTCGAAGCACGACTAATTAGAGTGAACGGTGTAACTAAATCCCACCACGAACAGCGTCTCAAGATTTATGGTAACGAGAAAGGTGCGACTAATTTATTTATTGCAAGTATTAGTACCTCTTTAGTAATTTATTTCTTTTAGGTTGGTAAAACAGCAAACTCTCGATTCAATTTCTAAAATATCATTTCAGCGTGCCAAGTGACGCATGTGCCGATTTGGTTGATATGGGATGACTTATTGGTCATTGGACCGAAGAAGTAACCACGTACGCAACGTCCATCAATGTCGTCCTCCTAGCAACTCCTAATAGTACGACGTCGGTGTGCCGGCCGGTCGGCATCGCATGGAACGCGTTCAAGGCACAGCTTCGTGGACTGTGGGTCGGGCATTTATGTGACCAACTTCGTGGTCCTGGTACAAAGTTTGAGCTTTCACCTCCAAATCCAACTACAGTAGCAAGGTGGATTCCAACGGCATGGAACGAGCTAAGTGAAGCAACGATTCTTACGGTTACATAAATTGCTTCAGTACTCTTCTTCAAGGTGTTGACATTGCCGCTGTCGATCTAATCGAGGAGCTGGCCAAGATGTATGTTATTGATTCCAACATTGGTTAAATCGACTCAGACGACGACATTTATCAGGAATAAACTTGTAAAACACGACTTCATAGGTTGAGTTAACATGTAACAATTCATTTTTTCTAACAAAAACCTACACACATCTAAACAGCAGGTTCAAAACTCTGTCAATTCATGCATTACATCAATGAATTCGGCAGATCTCGAGCGTAGTCCATTACAAAGCTACATACCACATTTGGCGTCTTTACGTGCCCTCGCGGCAGAGAAGGTAGCGCTAGAGCGCGGCACAATGCCAATTCTAGTTTGGTGTTGTTTACATCGTCTGGTGCAAAATTTGCACATACATTTTACGGTACTTGTATTCTCGGTATGAGACCGGTTACCGAAATACGGACGGTCGCTTTATTGGAGTGGTACCATATGCCGGCACTTGACCTGAAACGGAGCAGAAATACGGACGGTCGCTTTATTGGAGTGGTACCATATGCCGGCACTTGACCTGAAACGGAGCAAGTCGGTACTGGAATTTTGTTTGAACCGTGTTTTCTACAGCAGCCTTATCTAATTGCGTATGATAGCACGTGTAGTCTTTGAATCGATCGTTTAGTCTTCCGACTGGTCGCCTTGATGGTTTAATGATAGCACGTGTAGTCTTTGAATCGATCGTTTAGTCTTCCGACTGGTCGCCTTGATGGTTTAGCATCTGCTTCCACTAACCTCCTTTTCTATTGATGCTCCCATTGGCTGGGTGGTCATAATTGCATCGCTCGATACTGCACTTTTACCAAATGCACGTAGCACCATATCGGCTTTTTGTTGTGTATCGAACATCATATTTCGCGAGTGGATAAACAGATTGTTAATCACATCTAATAGGCGGTATTCTTTGTAATCATCTGAAACTGCCAAATATTAAAACTTTACTGCACGAGCGGAGTGTGTGTAGTTTCTTGTCCTTTCGATGTTCCTCTGGTACATGTGCAAAGCACACACTACCCAACATGTGTAGATCCCTAACCTCCGGGCTTTGCCGTGGATCATCTCGTAGGGGGTCATATTATGTAGGCGACTCATAGGAGGACTATTCTGCACTTATGTCATACACATGACCCCCGCCGGCCACTAGCTATCGACCATGTCCGCATCTTTAAGTGCGCAGCGCACTTTGCTCATTTTGTCAGGTGATCCCGCTCTGCCGCTACATTTCCCTCTGGGTAGTATGAGTTAGATAGCTGGAATACTATCCCCTTATCTCTACAATATGATTTGAAAGCCTGGTTTACAAATTCAGAGCCCGTCCGATATGATGCGCCGAACTTTAAACTTGCTTTCGCGCTCTAGCTCTTGGAGTAGCGTCTTTGACTGTCGTTGAGCCCTCCCTGATTCCGGGGGAAATAGGTCCATCGGACGACGATTGATCATATATAATACTAAGAAAGTATCTTACCGTTCCTACTGTCCCATTGTTTTCATAGGTCCACTTGTGTCCATGTGAATGGTGCTTGCTAGACGCTCGTCTCGAGAACCCTTTAGGTTTCTGTAGGACATCCTCTTCATTTTCATCTCTGCACATGTCGAGCAGAATAAATTTATAAATTACTTGTTTTCATAGGTCCACTTGTGTCCATGTGAATGGTGCTTGCTAGACGCTCGTCTCGATAACCCTTTAGGCTTCTGTAGGACATCCTCTTCATTTTCATCTCTGCACATGTCGAGCAGAATAAATTATAAATTTACTTTCCGTTGCTTTATATTATCTGCATATGGAATGTCTTTACAAGCTAATTGCTCATCATGTCTATTAATTTTGTCCCTGTTCACGTTCCCTAGCCGCACATGCCATTCTTTAATGAGGCTCTCAATTCTACTTAAATTTGTTAGACCCAGTGGCTTACAGGGCATTGCCTTTGTGACAGTGTATGTTCGCTGCTCCTCTTGTACGTGCTGCTTGCACTAATTACGCCCATTAAATGCCTTTGCTACAACACTAATTTGTGTTTCCAAACTATTAATTTTTATAAAACGTTATTAGTGGTAATAATCTGATAGCCTGTCATTTAATCTAATAATCGCTCAAAATGCTTGACTTGGCGTGTGGTACTAATGAAATGTTTTCAAATGTATAGATTCAAACCCGGTTGGACCCATAAGAAACAATTAACAGTACCAGCCATTGTAGTTCTCAGTTTAGAGCCCTGTCCAAATGTAATACGTAGTCTGAGCTGAGCTTCATGTCTGGTGTTGATTTTCGACTAGCTATTATAATTTTCAACTAGCCATTTTTGTGACCCAGCTTCAACATTTCAGCCCCAAATTTAAATTCTGTGTAGCTGTTCAAATTGTAAGCATAGACAAATCAAAACCATACCTGAACACCAGCATGTCACTCACCCCAGACCGTCCACTTCCATTCATGTTAAGCCATGGGATTTATCACTCGCCACCAACCGTGTCCACCCGGAGGCACCTCTTGCGGCTCCTTTTGAGTGGTAATTCTACAATCACCCACAACCAGCACATTCCTTTCGATGAAGACACCATCTAACAAGCGCACAAGTTACACGCTTGACTTCAAGCAAACCGTTGTGAGCCACTACAGGGTAAATGTTCCTGGGTTTGGGTACAATAGCCTTGCAAAAAACAATTTTACGTGCCTTCTGCGTCCATGATCCGAGACTGGCACAAAACAATTTAAAGAAGATGGAAGAGATCGCAAAGCATCGACCTCTCGCAACACGATGCGCCGGCGTCCTGGGGTAGGTCATAAGCCTGAGTACGGTGAGCTCGAGGACAACTTCATTATTGGGTGGTAGACATAAACAAGAAGGACTTGCGGGCGATGGACAAGTACATACAGCTTCAAGATCTGAACTTTAGTCGTAGTATGGTGGCAAGCAGTTCCACGGACACTCGATAGCAACAGGAGTTTGGAGCACCATCTGATTGGATATCTAAGTTTAAAGACCGTTTGGCACTCGTCTCAAAACGCCAGACGACCACTAGACCCCTTCCAGCTGACGCACAAAAGTTTGTCTTGCGTTCATTAAAAACTTAAAGAATCATCGATGAATACAGCATTAATCCCTGCAACATTCTCAACGCGGACCAGGTTCCACGATATTTTGAGACGGAGCCAAAAGCTAGAATTACGACTCGTGGTACCAAATAGGTCCTACTACACAAGGGCGGCAGCAGTCACAAGATGTTTACCGCAACGTTCACTATTAGGGATGATGACCAATCTGTGCAACCTCATGTTTTTTTCGAATAAAAATAAGCCGACATTTTCCGAAGGTGTGATAGTCGACGTGAATGCAACATGAATGTGGAGTGATATCATTCTTATGAATCACGCTAAGGCTGTTATATGCAGCCGGCTCCAAACAACTATTTTATAGATAACCATTACTGTACATCATTGACAACGTACGGATGTCACGTTAATCTGTTTAACGAATGGCGTCTACAACGCTACAACATTTTCGTTCATTTGGTACCACCCAAACTAACAAATTTATTTCGACCTTAAAAGAGTTGCCGTTAACCCCTTGAGCCCGACAGCGTGTACCGTACATGTTAACATTCTACGGCGAGCCGTTTGATGTTTTGGTTTGTAAAAAAACAGAAGCTTTCAAGCCTTCTACGGCGAGCCGTTTGATGACTACATTCGCGAAGCACTCATTGACCACAAACTTCAAACAAAGCGTGGCAACCAAAAGTACCAAGCTACAAATTGTGTCTCAGTGATTCTAGATTGGATTGGTACCAAAGAGATCCTCGTTATTGAGAGAGCGTTTCAACTCTGCGGTTTGGTTGATAAACAGTGTTTGATATCAATAACCTCCACCCTCCTCTGAAGGCCCATTTAGTCGCGGGCACGGATATAGAAGAAATGAAGCGGAAATATCAACACTATTCAATGAAGACGACGATAATAAAGAGTTTTGTTTCACCCATCAGCTTGATTTATACCTGGCAAGATCAGCTCCACTTTGTTCATTTGCCTCCAGTTTCGTCTCGCCCGCTCAGTCAACGACAACGTCATATGTTTTGACGGAATTCATAAAAAGATTTAGATGAATTAGAAAGACTTTTTTTAAAGAAACTACATTTGTTCGCTAAGAAAAGGAGCGACCCCTTTTGGGAAAGTGGAGCTATTTTCTGCTTCACGACTACACAGTTGCGACATTGAGGTGAAAACGTTAAATGAAGAGTGCAGAGTTGTTTCGAGCGACAATTACTATGTTCGTAAGCACAACAAGCTATCTGTATCGCTCGCCGTGGACAGCATTTTGCGCTGGAGCAGGATGGGGAACAGGTATAGATTCTGTTGGGCGGTAAATATTTCCTTGTGAATTTTGTATGTGCACTGCAGTAGAATATCCACGTTTCAGCTTTCTTCTAGTTGTTATATCTCCATCGTATTGATAATATTTCCTTGTGAATTTTGTAGGTGCACTGCAGTAGAATATCCACGTTTCAGCTTTCTTCTAGTTGTTATATCTCCATCGTATTGAACGCATAGGGCTCTCAAAAGAAATAGAACGCCTACAAGTCTATTTATTTCGAATGGACGCCTAGGCTTCTGGTACGGGGTATGACGCTAGCCACTTTCTATTTGCGGCACTAATTAGTTATGACAACGTGAAGCGGCAAAATAGTCTACTGAAAAGTTCAAATTGAGCCTCCGAATCAATTGTCCGAGTAGCCACTTGTTGTTTGCCGTACTACGACTGTAGTTGTCGATAATAAAAATACGAAAGTTGACAACTTAAGTTATTAGATGAACGGTCAAATGCATCGATGGTACCGTCGACTTGGTTCACTCGTGATCGGCCTCCTAATAATTGTTCCAAGCAAATCCCTCCTTAGTTAGTTTGTCAATCTGTGTAACCACTGAAACAACGTACCTGACCATAAGTTTCGCATGTCAGATCCTTGATCAGATGGTTCAGCGTCACATGCCCCACCGTGCCATCATCTGAAGATGCGAGTGTCCGCGTTTGTGGCTTGGTGTCAGGCGATACGAGACAAAACGTCCTGTATAGATACTGGCTTCCGTCCCGATAGGTCGCTCAGACACAGAAGAGGAAGAGAAAGTTGCGGACACTGGCTTCTTGAGCAACCATGTACCTCTCCGCAGTTAGGGCAGCGCGGGGGGTGCCCTTTTCTAAAATAGCACTAGTAAAGAAAAAATCAGCGAACTGACATACATAATTAACAATTTCATTTAATAAACCCACGTTTATTTTAAATTATATCTCAAATTTGTGGAACGTACAACCAGAAAAAATATATTAGCACTCGTGACAACGAAAAAAACTTAAGACACCTTATGGTAAATTAAAACGGTTTTTAGTGCTCTCAGTAGGCGTTTTGGGGAAATAAGAGAGATTTCTGATTAAAATCATTTATGGAGAATATAAGATATCTTTTAGTGCGGTGCTTTTGAAACTAACCAGGTACAAACCAGACTAAAACCATTTTATGTGAAAGTTACTGCACCTTAGTCGCAAATTTGTTTTAGGGAATCACAAAATGTTTATTTTGGAGTCACAAAAAGCATCTTTTTTGTTTAAAGCGCACATACGAGCTAGTAGATTGGCCTCGTTGGTGTCCGTCTTCGGCGGGGTGTTCCAGGGGATTCTGGCGAGGAGGGCGTCGAGCACGTTCACCAGGGAGTGGTGGGTCAGCGAGATTCCCCACTTGCGACGAAGTAGGCCTTGTTGAAGTCCTTTCTTCGTTGTTTTAGTGGTACGGCCCTTTTCTTGGTAGCCTTTTTTCTTCGTCGTCTTCATGTGGCGTGTTTTCGAGTATGTTGTCGAAAATACCTTCTTACAAACTTTGCAGCGACGGCCCAAAAACTTTGCAGCGACGGCCCCCAGCATTGGATCGAGATGTAAGACGTTTTCGTGGCCGAAGTGAATATAAACAAATAACGTGTGCAACTTATTCTCCTAATACATATTATTGGCGGGAAGCATCCGACCAATTCATCTACCGGTACATATTATCACAAATTTTGAAACGGCCTTTTTTACCTCGATCTCCCTTACTCGTTCTCCATAGCGATTCCCGTGTCAATGCCACCAGGATTTTTTACCTCGATCTCCCTTACTCGTTCTCCATAGCGATTCCCGTGTCAATGCCACCAGGATCGTGCGCCACGCCAAGCACGCCTGGGCGCTAAACACCGGCCTCTCCAGCTGTGTCTAGCTCTACGCCAGGCGATAGCGACGACGACATAGGTGCGTTCAGGGATGCCTGTCAACAATGGCGCAGTTTCTTCTGCTACATTGTTCCGTACGCCATTGTCTTGTTAGCCCATGGTGCTGAAAATGCGAAACTTTCAGCTTTTGTTTGCGTTCCGACATCAGGATTAGGATATACTCGTGAATGCAAGGTCTTCCGTTCGTTCGCCGAGACTTTCTAGTGCAAGCTTCCATGTGAATCTTTTACCGACAATTCGGATCACCTCCTTCCACAAAATCGCAGCTTGGGTTAGTGCGTATCTGCTCACGAATAGGACAACAGCAGTGTAGCGCTCTCTTCCTTCAAAGTCTGTGATATGCGTCCGACGTCACGCGCAATTGCCACACTCACATTATAGATGCATGTATCCCACCAAGTCAACAATTTTTAAAAAGCTGTTTTCTCGAGCTAACCTTTGCCCTTGTTATGGCATTCTTCGACTGCAGGTATCGCGGTGGCCAAACGGAAAGTATTGTGAGGTCCAGTACCGAACAAATTTAGTCTTGTACTTCCTCTAGTGCAATTCCAGATATTCAGCAAGAACAACGTTTGCGGATCGCATTTCCGCACAATTTGATATAAAGTCCTGTTCCGTTAATGACGTGACTGCTGTGTAATAGAGCTCCATGAATTGGTTAGTCTCCACATAATTCTCGTACTTGTCTTTTCGTGGGGCAGGGTTTGCGATCTTTACTTGGCCTAATAATGTTCTTGTCTCCGCGAGAACGTTACGGTTCATGTGCCAGCGACAAACCAGTGATGGGACACTTGAGAGCTCGTAAACTTGATCTCGGTCCGTCAAACTGAGGAGAGGCAACTTAATACTCTAACTGACCATCATTTCTTTCAACTGGTGCAAGGCCCACTCAAAATCCTCTTCTTTCTCACCAGGGAGCCAGCACTGTGCAATCGGGAGTACAGTATTCATGTCGGTCATGACGATGATATTCAGCAGTGGAAGATTATACTTGATACTTTTGTATGTGCAATCCATAATCACAACATCGGAGTTCAAAGCGTAAATTTTCTCTATGCCTGGATAGTACCACAACAAACACCGCAGTCTTTTGTCAGACTTTACTTTCATTTGTAGAAAAAACCCTCGTCACTAAGTTAGCTCGGTCGAAGTGTCACCGGCCAACGACACTCGACGTTCTGCGGTCTTGTGGTTGAAAAATCTTTCGTAGTGATGGAGGTGCTAGGGTCGGCACGTCGGAGTGTGGCTTTACAACTTCAGGAGATACACCTACCGCATTTTGAGACGCCACCAAAAATGCAGCAGATGGAACTCCAATCTTGTATCGATGTATACCACGGCGCCTATTGCCCGGATGAACGCTTGCGTCTTGAGATGGAGGATGGTTATGGACCAGCGATCCGTTCAAGTGAACAAATCACCACGGGCCAGAAGTATCATCCGGGTCTGAAGCTTCAATGCGAATCTTCATGCCACATCCAATTTGCCTGCGGTACGCTCTCGGCGAACTGTCCTCATCGCGAAGCCCACGGTTGTTTTACGTACGGTCATACTTGTCACACTTAAAATCGCATATATTATATGCTTTGACTTTTTGTTGGCCTTTGTATCGTCGATTATCTTATTATGATTCCAGGCGCGGAGGACTGCTTCAGCGTCTTGGTATGAAGAATATCGTATTTCCGGCAACGTATGTATGTCGAATTACAGACGCGGAGGCGAAGTGTCGTTTGGAGGCTCCATTTTGAAGAATGAGGCACGTTCTACTTTAGCTACTCTCTTGCATATTATTTTAGGTCGTCTTCATTTTGAAGAATGAGGCACGTTCTACTTTAGCTACTCTCTTGCATATTATTTTAGGTCGTCTTCACCAAACCTTCGAAGATTATATTCAGTTTCACTGACAGCTTTCCTGAAGGTATTTTAATACATTTCAACCCCATTTTTTACTTTACCTAGACTGACACCTTCATGGATTATTTTAAGGCTTTGTTTTACTTTGACAGACACAGGTTTGTGGACTATTTTTAGAACATTTGTTTGGAGCAAAATTGTGTCAATTTTTGTTAATCGCAAATCCACGTTCCAATGTTTGTTTATCACAAATTTTGAAATTTTGGAACGACCTTTTTTTCTTCAATCTCTCTAACACGTTCTCCATAGCGATTCCTCATTGGAACATGTTCATCTGCGATACGTGGCCTCTTATCATAAATCTGCAGATGCCACAGAGATGCAGCATCCACCAGAATCTCTTTGCACGGGGACGTGTATAGGCTGTACCTTCTGCACCATGGTGCGGTCCGTCTCCGAATCTTCAATTGGCGCGGTTCGCTGTAGATATTATTGCGGCCGACACCAATAGCCATATCAGTCTTTCTCTTGGGGTAATCCCGATTAAAATGCGGCCCATTTTTATACATGTCGCTGCAACCGCCGTTGCAATAGAAACAGGCGTTCACACGCTCGTCATCCATCGTAAGGGTTCCATCGACGCCAAGAAGGGGTACGCAAAATGATCTGGAGCTGCAGGAGTCGCTCATCAAGTCCAACAAATTCCTCCTGGAGAAAGAGTCCAAACAAACTCGTGGAGTGAAGCGAGCCAGCGACGAAGTGAAGCAGCGGATAACCAAAAAGCAAGAGGTGGTGAAGCTGCAGATACAGCTTACTGCACTCCAGCGCGAATGTGATACACTTGGGGCGCAGACTTGCCACCATCTCGAATTTCATACGTTTGTACAGGAATCTGTGCCAGAGGACTACCCTGAAGTGTCTGATCTGGTAAGGCTCTTCACGGCGAGCGAACTACTCTTTCGAAGCGTCCAGAGCTTCCTGCACCTCGAAGATAAGGCTCTTCACGGCGAGCGAACTACTCTTTCGAAGCGTCCAGAGCTTCCTGCACCTCGAAGATCCGCCGACGCTTTCGACCAAGCGCGTGGCTGGCGATACGTGGTTAAGTGTAAATGAAAATGCGTCTGTACCTGCTGAGATGCCCCTGAGTCACTGCAACTTTTCTGGCTAAGCTGACATGTGCTTTGTGTTATTCTGTTAGTGGAGGAGACAGAGAACGAACTTAAGTTCGTGGCAAGACAAAGAGGAGACGTGTGAGCTCAAGAAGAAGCTGCTACAGTTGATGTACGAGTGGGATGCAGTGCTAGAGTACTACCGGTTCAGGAATTGACCAGACGTGGATGAGCTACAAGCGAGCAACGACTGCTGACAGTGATCCATGAGTTGACGGAGATCAACACGCACAAAAGTAACGATAAGGTCAGAAGTGCTTCTTGTGATGGAATCGATGGACACATCGACATATGTGATCATTGCTGGTGGTGAGGACGACGAGCTGGATCAACTTCTGACGCAGGCTTGTCCACGATCCGGAAGGAGCTCCAGGAAACTGTACTGGTGAGAGCGATACTCACAGCTATTTTGAAACGGTGAAACATTAATCCAACAGGAAACTGTACTGGTGAGAGCGATACTCACAGCTATTTTGAAACGGTGAAACATTAATCCAGTTGTTAGCTGAGTCCAGCTACCAAAACTGGAGCCACAGAGGGTAGCTTTAACGCCATGGCAAGATTCACTTGCCGTCCTCACCATTTTCAATTATGTAAGTAGTAAACCAACAAACGCCATGGCAAGATTCACTTGCCGTCCTCACCATTTTCAATTATGTAAGTAGTAAACCAACAAGAATGAAAAGTAAAGATTGTTATTGCACTGCTGGTTTACATACTACTTAGAAATATATAGAACAAATATTGAGAGCTGAGAATTCCGAGCGCCCTGTACGCCGAAAGCGACGAGCGCAGACGCTAAGGATCAGTAGAGAAGCAAGTAAAACTAAACAAAGAGACTAACGAAAAAAATGACTTCCCATCAGCCACCTTGAAAAGCTCTACCGCCCACAGCCCCGCACAAAGCACAAGCTTTACGGCTGAATGAGTACCATTCAGTCGAGCTCACCCGTACACCTCACACAGAGTCTACCGAGACTCAGGCTCCACATCCGGCGGCCTTCCGCATCCAGCCAGGAAGTCAATCACCCTCCACATACTTCATCTTGATTTTTTTTCTCATCTTCTCTATTTCCACCGCGGTGCAGGTTGTCCACTCGTGCGACCTTTCGCGGTCATGAGCAGCATTGCCACTTGGCCTCGGGCGGCGGGGCGTCACAAATCTCATGTCTAAATTGGCGACAACTCCTGTCGTACGCTGGGGACGCTGTTGCGTGCTGCTGGTGACCATCACGGGCTCCTCTCCGCTCAGCAGGCCCTTTTCGCTCTTGAGCAGTCGCTTCCGGCCTTCGTCTTTGGCGACAACCTTTTCCTTTTCGGCTAGGTAGGCCAGCTTGTAAGTCTTAGTATTGGCTTTCTCTTGTTTCAAAGCAACTTTCTTCTCCGCAAGTTCGTCGCTCAGTGTTTTTTGCGGCGTTGAATGATGCTCGCTTGGCCTCGAACACGTCGACGGCCTGGCGCTTGAGCTGGCGGCGGAGCTCGACCACGGACTGTCGCGTCCAGCTGCACGGTCGCTCCTACGACTGGCGGAACTCTAGCGTATGTTGCATGCTCAACGCCACCATCTCCAGCTCTGCTCCAGT